>CAMRHE010000943.1:122500-321417 GCA_947044405.1 Leptodactylus fallax
CTGTGACCAGAATATCCATATAAGTCACATTGCCATATACATTATATCTCTTGCCATGGGCCTAGATATAGCAGTTAATTCTCTCCCGTTCAGTGCTGTGTATTACATAACCGGGACCTGGGACTAGCTGAGTCAAGAAATACTCCAACTCTGGCAGCTTAACCCCTTAGATACCACGATCAATTGCTGATTACAAAGATATTAGGAATCTCTTGGTATATAAGTCATTGCAATCCAAAAATAACATTATTTATCGCTTACAGTGATCTCCATAAAATTAAAAAATTGCAATGTGCAAATTAATTAATTAATGAGTAATTAATGAGTGCTAATTAGTGAGCAGATGTGAAGGTGCAGTTAGAAATTCATCAATACTGACTTTTGGATCTGTGGGCAGCAATTTCATACCTACACACCTGGGAGGATATTGCACTAGTCAGCCTATACAGTAATAGAACTATAGAGATTTCACAATACATTGCAATGCATTAGCATTGCAGTGTATTGTATTAGTGATCAAACCCCCTGGGGTTATATATATATATTTATATTTGTTTGGGGTTATATATTTGTATATAAAGATATACAAAAATAAAAAATATAAAAAATTTAAATCACACACTTCCCTACATTAGATTAAAAAAAACACACATACACAAATTAGGTATCCCTGTGTCTGAAAATACCTGATCTACAAACTTATAAAAATATTGAGCCACCATTTTTTTTGTCATTTCCCTTTCCCTAAAAATGTGAAAAAACATTGATCGAAACATCAAACATTTTTTTAATTTTTGAAGGTATTAAGGCATAATAAAAACTATATAAATTTGGTATTGCTGTAATGGTGACCATCTGCAGATACATGCAGGTAGCATGTCATTTTGGCTGCACAGTGAACAAAATAAAAATAAAGCCCATAACAAAGTCACATAAATTCACGCCTTCCGAATCCCACAACTTTTTTATTTTTCCATTCACAGAGGTATATAAGGGCTTAATGTTTGCGCAACAAATGGTGCTTCATAAAGGTACTGTTTAGTATTCTGTACAATGTACTGGGAAGCTGGAAAAAAATTCTGAATGGGGTGGAATTGGAGGAAAACTATGGCTGTGTTACTTTCTTATGGGCTTTGTTTTTACTCCGTTCACTGTGCAGTCAAAATGAAATGTCACTTGTATTCTCTGGGTCAGTAAATTCCAGGGATAATTTATATTGTTTTTTTTTATGTTTTAACCCTTTCAAAAAATTCAAAGCTTCATTAGGCTGCCATAGGAACAGGACGGTTCCCATGATCTCAGCCCCTGGGATCAAAATTTTACTTTGGGGGAGGCATATCTAAAAGCAATACCTGCAATACAAGAGAACTCAGCTACCCAGCATTCACTGTAGTATTACAGCAGTTGTCAGGAAAGGGTTAACAGGTCTTAAATCGTACCTAACCTTTCAATATACTTTAACAGATTTTGACTCCTTTCCAGGAAAACCTGCACTGAACTCTACTTTTTGTCTCTTCTGTATTCTTTGCCTTGCATGGGCATTTGTATAATGAAGGGAAGCCCAGTCTGGATTGGGGGGTCACTTCAAGCAGTTATATCTCGGGCATTGTAAATGTTAGAGCAGTGCTTTTTTTGGTGTCACATGAAAGATAAGATCCCTGGCTTTTATACAACACCAAGTTCAGAGTTCTACCTCTATTATTTTCTGATCTATCATCAGTTGAAACCAATCAGGATTAGCATAGTACAGGTAGAGCTACGATCCTGGTGTCAAATGAAGGATGAGAATACCAAAACCAAAAGTTTTATTTTGTCCAATCTGACCCCAACCAATCTACATTATACAAGAGCCTGCACACCAGTACACAAGTGAGAAGTAGTGAATGAAACAAGGGAAAGAATACAGAAGGAACAGAAAATGGATTTTACTGCAGGATTTCACAGAAAGGAACCAAAATCTGTTAATAAAGTATATTACAATATTTATTAATGTCACAAATGCTGCCAGAAAATCATAAGCAGTTGGAAAATTTAGTTATACTTTAACCAGCTAATGAAATTGTGTTAAGTCACGTGTAATACATACAGATGATGGTCAGCACTTCTGATCTCTCAGTTCTTAGTCCATTAGGATATGTAGCCGTACATTGAATAGAACTTCCATCATCCACATATGTAGGAATATAAGTAAATTCTGATTCTTCTCTCCAGGATCCTCCATAAAGCTGCAGTGACTGCCTTTTAATCTGACCAGGTTTGTTCCATTGTAGAGAAGGAGGACTGGAGCGACATGTGTGATCTACAGAACATCTTATAGTGGTGGCTTCTCCATCACTTATAATTACAGGGGTAAAAAGATCAATATGTCCTGGAGAATCTGAAAAATTGTACCATAAATTTTTACCTTAGCATTCCATCGCATTTACTTGTTTACAAAAATCTTTGAACAACTGCTGAGCTTAAAGGGGTTTTCTGGTCCCAAATGGATTTTTCATACTGATACCTATGCACGGGGGTCATCACTATGTGTTCTGTGGCGGTGTGGATGTACAGATCAACTATTTCGGCAGCCTCTGAACTCCAGAAGCTTAAGTGCAGGCCGCTCCTATTCAAGTAATAGGAAGAGTGCTGCAGCACAGCAGTGGTTCCAGGGATTTGTAGCACTTACGGTACCTGAATAGGTGCAACCTGCACATGTTCTCCTTCCACTGCACCAGCTTAAGGGGCCAGCACAGCTGATCTGTGTGGGATCCAGATGTCAGACCCCATAGATCACATACTGACGACTGATTCTGTGAATAGGTTATCAGTATAAAAAAATCAATTTAGGACTGGAAAAACCCTTTAAGCTAAGTAGTCTCACATAATAAGTAACATTCAGTCTGACTACAATTAACCCCAATATCTTTTCTACCATATCACTTTAACAGGGGCCTAGGAAGCTGAGATATGAGGAGGTATTCTCTGGTGTCCACACCCTCAGCAAGCTGACCATTCAAACTTAGTGCTAGTCCTACTCTGGTAGTATCTGGCAGTTGTATCTGTATGTACAGCCATATAGGGACCACTGGCAATCACTGAGAAGGACCACCCACTGGACTCATAAAGACTAAAAACATCCCAAACTCAAGAATAGCCCCTGTCCATGTTCCCCGCTGCTACGGCTCCAGCCCAGATGGATAATAGTGAGGCTCGCATCACTGCTGAGGCCAGTCACTTTCCTCATCTCTGGTAAGCAGAGATGAGTGAACCTGTTCGGATTGAATTGGAGTCAACTCAAATTTCCAAGAATCCGTGTGTGATCAAACCAAAACGTTTGAGGTTCCTCACCCATGATTCACCCATGATATCAGACCCCAGAGTATAATCAAAAGAGGCATAGGGGAGGTATGGAAACATAATAAACATGTATATTCACCTTGCTTCCCCACTCCTGGGCTTCCTCAAGATCCTTTTTGGTGGACTTCCGGCCTATTCTTGTCACCTGGGTGACGTTATGGGTCATAATGTTACAATACCTGGCCTCAGTGGTCCTGCAGTGACCCTTGACATCAGCCAATATGCTGCAATAGGCTATAAGGCCATCGAAGAGAATCCAGAGGGAGCCCAGGAGAGGTGAATATTAGTGTTTATTATATTTCAGCACCTCCCCAAGGCCTCCGCTTAATATATTCTGGGGTCTGAAGACATCTGATTCAGCCTTAACCAAAAAAAGTGGATGAATATTAAAATCTCATGGTAAGGAACCAGTGACATATCTGGGTGACATAACTGGTCATATGAGCCTCTCCATTTAATGTGATGGGAATAACCACCAAGGATAGATGAATAATACTTTTTTTTTCTTGTTTCACACCCATCCTAGCTGAAGAACATCTTCCCAAAGCTGGAATTGTATTGAATAATATGAAAGTTTTACTAATATTATTTCCAAAAAAGTTATATATCAATTTACTTCTGCTCTATAACATGCTGCCCAAAGAGTATATTGGAGAGGCTCCCTTTAATTTATAATCCCTTCCATCTGCCCTCTACTTCTTCATAGAGCACATTCTGAAGGTAAGCAAGATGTAGGGGACTGAAAGATGACAATATGGTCTCCTGATCTGACTACACCGGGTTTGTTTGTTTTCCATTATTGTTCCTTACAAAGAACTGGAAATCATTGTCAATAATCTGAAATAGTCACCTGTGACATCGAGCTGGACAGATCTAGATTGTTGAACATATGCATTTATACTTTCAAAGATCCCCGGATAGTATTCTTTTTTATCTCCTTCTCTCACGGGGTCTATCCGCAGGGTACAGCTGTTATTTCCTGGTACCAGTGAGGTCCGATCTTTATAATCTGCTAATACCAATGATGAGTCCTTGGTGTTTAGGACCTCTGGGTATCTCACTCGACTGTATAAGTACCATACAGTGCCAGATGCTTCCAAGGTCCTGGTAGGATGATATGTACAAGGAATCTCCACACAAGAACCGATCAGAGCAGTCATTGTAGTAGGAAATGTCCATCGCTGACATACAGAACCCAGATAGAAGCCTGGAAACAATCAGCAGGACATGAGGCTGTGGTCACAATGTTTCATTCTATCTGGTTACATTTGTATATTGAGTTCACGTTACCTTGGAAGACAATGAGAAGAAACATCTGCTTTGCACCAGCCATTCCTTACTATGTGTCGGAGACTAAATACATCCAGACCTGGTCACATCTCCTGCAAAATGTGAAGAATAAATAAATCATAAAACAAAAGTTCTTTATGGGTAAACAGATTGCAATAGTCAGGAAAGAGCATCGGGACACAGAGGTAGGTAGGCATCTGTGATGCATCATCTGCACTTTGGAGGACAGGATGGAGGTTGTCAGGTATAATATACCACTAGACCTGAACTGCTAAGTGAGGCGCAAACTCTCCTACATATAGATTACCGCCAGCTGTGTAAGACCCGCAAAGCTGTAGCTATGCAGAGTCATAAAACAAAGTATGCTGGTGCCACATTCAACTCACTGGAGGATGGAAGTAATAGTTGTAGTTGTCAACGGTAGCCCAAGGAAGCTGATTCCTCCAGCCCATCTCCCAAGTTGGGGCAATGTTGAGGGGGCCTGGACCTGGGGTGTATCTGATGGTGGTGGTAGTTCCCCCAGGGCGTTTGCAGTTGGGATTGCGTCCTCCTCTCTCCTGAGCCAGGTGATGGTGGTTAGAAGGACCCTTAATGGTGATCGCAGGAATGACTCCTCCATGATACACCAAATGTAGTTACACAAAATGGTGGAACTTTACTGAGACAATGACAAGCAATACAGCTTCTGGGATAGGGGTAGCAGTGCAACTGGAGTTATACTGAACCTGTTAACAGTCTTTAGCAGCAAGGGGATGCCCAATTATGGATGCTTTGTCCAGTGCTGGATAATCCGAATAATCCACTCCAATATCACTAAACTCTGCCTATCCTAATATATGTAAGGGGGCTGATAGAGGTAAGTCCCAATTGGTATCCTGACCACCTCTTTCTGCAGGATCCAGGTTGTGAGGCTGTGGTAAACCTCAACTTCTCCTCCAATATGGCACTTTCTTCCCTCTAAAGGGGGCTGACAGCAAGTTCTTCCCTGTCTTGAGGCTGTAGCAATGGTGATATTGGGCTATGGCTCTGAAGAAAACCCACCACAATTAACTCAGGGGATTCAGCAGTCTCATCCCCAGTAATGTTAACCTTACCTCTCTGAGGAATCAGCTAGACTAAACTGTTCTAGTTTCTCTAGAATCTCCTCCCCTCATTCCAGCCAACAGTTTGTTGGGCTGGACCAAACACCCCGAAATGTGCACCTCTCCACAGTCAAATGTTCCTTAACAGGTGAGAATCAACATAGGTAAGCTGCAAAACATATATACAGACATAGGCACAGACATAAGGTATAAAACAGTGTAAACTTATAAGCAGTGTCTACTGGGATGCTGAACTAGGACAACGCTATAACAGTGGACGGAGAGCAGAAGCTATACAAAACTGCAACCCAGAATACTATATAGTGGTGGCACTAGGGAAATGAAGCCCCCTCCTATTACTTGCATAGAACAGACTGTTTTCCATCTCCACCCATGACAGTGTGTATGGGATCCAGTGTCAGACCCCCACGATCAGACAAGGATGACGAATCCTATAGATAGGTCATCAGTATCAAAAATTCATATGGGGTCAGAAAACCCCTTTAACTGTTCCACTACCACATCGGCACCATACGCTAAGTAGATATACATTACACAGTTACATACTCATTTGCATGTATCTAATGCGCTTCTACAGAAATACTTGGATACAATACATGGTGGATTTTGTTTCCTCTGCTGCCTGGTGCTCTTCTGTTCTAGATCCTTATTCCGTGAAGGTTTTGGTATTAAGGCAGACATTTTTTTATTATTTTATTTTTGCATATATCAGTAGTGGATGACAAAGGTAAAACTTTGTGCTGTATCTTATGGGAGATAAGTGGCATCGACTTCACCCTCCAGCAGCCTATAGTTCCCCTTTTCATACCTGCAGAAGCTTTGTATGTTCAGAAACCTCCTCGATCCCCCAAAACCTTTGATATTAAACAAAAACTGGAAGACATGGGGGAGGGGGGTTGCATATGCCAAATATTATCGATTAATCTAAGACATAATATAGCACCCACCAATGACTTACGTGTCCTGTTCTTTATTGTAGCATCTCCAAAAACAGCACAAAGAGGCATATCATATATTAAGTAATAGGAAAGTGTAGTAACTTCTTGAAAATATAATGTATCTGCTGCAATTGGTCGTGACCATTTAAAAGGAATGTAATGTCAATTTTATTTATTTATTTCAACCAGATCATGAAATCTTTCTCTCTCTCTCTCTATCACTTTTTTCTAATCTGTTGAGACAGTAATAGTCTGGTGCCGACTCTCTATGGGAGAGTTTTCTAGACATGCTCTGTGCAGGGAGAAGAAGCAGGTAACCTGCAACATCATTTGTGATATCATCTATTGCAGAAGTAGATGTAATGCTGTGCCAATATGGGTGTTATTTGTAGAGGCGTGAACTTCTATTGTAATCCTTTCTGTCTTGTTGTGATGTAAATGAGGTCACTTGTGCAATGAAATTCCTTACAGAATTAGCAAGTGTAAGGTTTCTGTTGCAGAATGAAAATAAATAAAGATAGATAGATAGACAGACAGACAGATAGATACAGTATATGAGATAGATAGACCCTAGACTTTAACAAGATTCCCGGTGCCGGCATTGGCCACATAGATAGCATGATGGAACCTCCCCAGATAGATAGAGTGGGTAGCAACTTCCCCCCCATCTTGGAATCTTTAATTGACGCCAAAAATAATTTAATAAGCAAAACTAAGTTTCCAAAAAACATGTTTCTCCAATGAACTGCAGTGCTTCAAAAATAGGCCACTTTGGGGCGGCCCCCAAGGAGAGGAAAAACGAAAAAAAAAAAAAAAAAAAAAAAAAGGGGGGCCAAAACCAAAAAAAAAAAAAAAAAAAAAAAAAAAGGGGGGGGAAAAAAACAAAACTATTTAAAAAACATTTTTTTAATGAAAACTTAGTTTAAAAAAATATGCCATATTGGGGGACAAATTTTTTTAAGTCTTCTGACAACTGTCTATTGCTGTTGCTGGCAGTGACCCCACTAAGTGTAGACACTTTAACCATTTAAATTTAACGCCAAAGCACCCACTCTGGTGCTAAATTCAAATGAGCCAATCACAGGAGAGCTGCTACCGTTGTTAAATTCAATAGTAATAGTGGCTCTTCTGTGATAGTGGGACCACCGCTGATAATAGCAGTGGTGGTCCCGCTATCATCTATCTCTGAGCTGTGACATTATGATAGTGCAGTACAGGGATTGTAAAAAAAAAATTGGTGGTAGTGGGTGAAGAACAGAAAAAAAAATAATGGTGGAACTGGCACCAGTATTGCCAGCGCTGGCCCTGCTATGTATAAACACTTTGGTTCTAAATTCAAATGGGCCACTGCCGCTATTGAATTTGATAGCAGTAATGCCTCTTCTGTGGTAGTGGGACCATCACTGATAATAGAGGAAGTGGTCCCGCTATGATCTATCCCTGTAAAAAAAAAAAAAAATTGGTAGCAATGGGTGAAAAGAGACAAGCTGGGCCTTGCTGGAGTGGACCACCACCTCTCCAACTGGATCCTAGACTACCTCACAAACCGACCTCAATACATGAGAGCCCAAGACTGTGTGTCAGATACCGTGATCTGTAATACAGGGGCACCTCGGGGTACAGTTCTTGCCCCTTTTCTCTACATACTGTACACTGCAGATTTTAGGTGCAACTCATCTAGCTGCTACCTACAGAAGTATTCTGATGACTCTGTAATAGTAGGCAGACGGAGATGACAGGGAGTACAGAGAACTGAACCGGGATTTTGTGGACTGGTGCCAGCAGAACCACCTGAGGATTAACGCGGGGAAGACCAAGGAGATGGTGGTGGACTTCCGTAAATGCAGATGCCCTCCTAAACCAGTGGACATCCAGGGGACGGGCATTGAGATTATGAACACCTATAAGTACCTGGGTTTGCTCCTTAATAATAAGCTGAACTGGGCAGATCATATGGAGGCCCTGTACAGGAAGGGCCACAGCAGGCTCTACCTGCTTAGGAAGCTGAGAGCCTTTGGAATCCGGGGGGCACTTCTTAGGACTTTCTTCAACTCGGTAGTGGCATCAGCCATTTTCTTCAGTGTGACCTGCTGGGGGAGCAGTATATCAACCAGGGACAGAAATAAACTTGACAAGCTGATTAGAAAGGCCAGCTCTGTCCTGGGGAGCCCACTGGACCCAGTGCAGGTGGTGGGTGACAGAAGGATACTGTCCGTGGTGAGCTCCATGCAGAAGAAGAAGTCTCATCCCATGCATGAGACTGTGATCGTGCTGGGCAGTACTGTCAGTGACCGACTGCTCCACCCTAGGTGTGAGAAGGAGCGCTATTGGAAGTCTTTCCTCCCCACCGCGGTTAGGCTGTACAACCAACACCGACCTAAGTGGAGATCATTACACACAGAGAACTGAAATATCTCTCTGCCTGTTAAATCCCCCCCCCCCCCCTGCTACTTCCTATCTGTCTGTCTACTATCAATGTAATGCCTCTCACCTTGGAACATTCCTGTATATGTTGTATTTGTATTTGTATCTGCTTATCTTATCTTATATTTGCTGCTGTAACACACTGAATTTCCCCATTGTGGGACTATTAAAGGACTATTATTATTATTAATAAAATAAATCACAGCGGCAGCAGCTCCGCTATGATTTTTTTTACTGTTTCACACATTGCTAGAGATGAGCAAATCGACTTGCAATGAGTTGGGTTTGTCCCGAATAACTGCAACTTGCATGAATACCCAGGTGTCCTCTGCTGTTTCCAGTCCACCTCACTCAGCCAGGGCTCCACCTCCTCTGCCAGTGCCACAAATGTCAGGAGGAGTAAAAGCTGCAGTTGCAGTCAAGTTCAGTATCTGGAAGATGATGAACCTAAAATATTTCAGCTCGCAGCGCCAACCGTAACAAGTCATACCAGGCAACTGGCAACACCCACCAGCTGCACCATCAGGTACAGTCGTACCTAGAGTGCACCTATAGTCCAGCAGATAACGCTGATCCCATGGGATTCTGGGCCAATAGGTTAGCGCAGTGGAAGGAGCTGGCACACTTTGCCATGGGAGTTTTATCTTGTCCAGCCTCAAGTGTTATGGCCGAGAGGGTATACAGTGCTAATGGTGGTGTTCTAACACCTAAAAAGATGAAACTGTCCACAGGTAGCGTGGAAAACTTTACTTTTATCAAAATGAACCAGGCATGGATCCGTGAGGATTTTCAAACATCTTTGGCTGATGCCTCCGAATAGTGATGTCATCGTCTCCCTTTATCATCTTCTATTTACTGTAATGCTGCTGATGCTACTCCGAGTCCTTAGTTGGTTCTTCCCCTCACAAGACACATACACTTACAGCAGCACGTTCCACACATTTGGCACTTTACACTCACGGACAGGAGTGTCTATTGCTCTTCACTACTTTAAATCACCGTGTTAAGCAATTTTTTATTTTGCATCAAGTTTATTATACCCCAAGTAAACTTTAGAAAATGAAGAATAATAACTCACTTAACGTTCCTTAAATGGAAATGCCATGACAGGGCATTGATCCAAAAACTCTGGAGGAGCCCCAAATTAAAAAGATATTGCAGTGAAATTATAGAAAATCTAAATTTTTATTTTTGTATTCCACTGGAATCTGATAATTTGCATCTTGGGGGTCACCATAGTTTATGTGGATGCAGAGACCATATCATTTATGTGATGAGAGCTTTATAGGCTGCCAAAAAATTCTTAAATTTTAAATCTTTAAATTTTGGGTGTAGTGAGAAGGCGCCATTGTTCCCCGACCAGAAAAGAGATTAACGGAATATATTCTATGAAAAAATTGTTTATCAGGAGAGAAATACTTTGGAAAAGTTCTACAGTATTTGGAATCTGTAAAGGGAAGTGCTTACCACAAACATCATTATATATATATATATATATATATATATATATATATATATATATTTATACAGTATATATTTATCTAGTTGTATCAATCATTCCATTCAGAACTTCTGAGAGAGCTATATACTTCAGATATCTCATAAGGGTCTGCAGGCTACAAAACCTGCTTTCAAAGAGCTGTAATCTAACAGACATCAAGCATTGGCCAGGAAGGCTTTTGTTTAAAAGGGTGGAGATGGAATGTGCTAATGAGACCTTCATGGTGATGATAATCAGCTTCCCTTGTTCAAAGAGAGTTACCCAGAGATAAGCCACTGAACAAGGGACATTAGAAGTCAGATGGGGGAGATAGGTCATTACCCCTGGGCCAAGGGTTAGAGCGCCATCCCAAGACTCATAAGAAGTATTGCATCTATATTACAATACCAAGAGCCTGATTGGAGTGACAACATCTAGGTGGGCGGAGTTGTGGGCCATAAATATGATGGGCCAAAAGCCCCCTCTCTCTCTCTTCACCAGCCCCCTTGGGATATGGACTGACCAGCCTCACCTAGACAAGCTCCATATACCACCAGAGCATAATAAGGCTTAAGTATAACTTTCTCTCTCTATCTCTCTATCCATCCATCCATCTATCTATCTATCTATCTATCTATCTATCTATCTATCTATCTATCTATCTATCTATCAGTCACCCTCTATTAATCTGTATTACTACTGCTGTGTTCCTTACAGAAAGGGTCAGTTAGTAACTTGTCTAGGGGTTGTGTGTGTGTGTGTGTGTGTGTATGTAGCGATATCTGCAGGTTTTATATTCACCTGGGTAATTGGGTTCTGTACTTATTGTATTGCACTGTGTTAATACTGTTTTGTATTATTCTATAACCTAGTTCCATCATATTACAAGTGCATTAATAATAAACGTATTTTATTATTAATATTGTGGGGTAAATTATCGTACATGCAAACCAGTCAAGGAAACAGATAAGTAGATATACCTAAGGAGAAAGGAGGGAAACTGGGATTGGTGAAGCAAGTCAGGAGTGATGAATATTAATTATTAGTAATACCCAGCCCT
Organism: Leptodactylus fallax; assembly: GCA_947044405.1. Lineage (NCBI taxonomy): Eukaryota > Metazoa > Chordata > Amphibia > Anura > Leptodactylidae > Leptodactylus > Leptodactylus fallax. The sequence goes on from CAMRHE010000943.1 coordinate 134,135, forward strand.
TTAACAGAATCCCTCGTTGAAATTACCCTCAGACTGACATTGTTAACCACTTCAGGACTGGGCAATTTTCCCTGGTTCAGGATCGGACACATTTTTGGGGTTTTAGCGTATATGCGGTTTTGAGGTCTGTAACACTTTTTTTTTTGTTCAGATTATTCAAATAATTTGTGCATCTTTTTTCAGTGATAAATAGGACTTTATTTTTATGTTTTTATTTTTGCATGTTTTATCTTTATTTTAGTATCCATTAAGATATAAACAAAAAAGAAGGACAAATGTGTCGATTTTTCAAAAAATGTTTTAAATAGTTTTCCCTCTCCTTCATAGTAATTTTTAGATAGGTGACACATATTTCTGCGTCATCTGGGATGGGACTCGAACCTGTGACATGGGTGTGGTAGTGGCAATTTTTTTTTCACTTATTTTTATATTTTTTATTTTTATCCTATTTTGAATTTTTTAGCTTTTTTAAAAAAAAAAGTATATACATTGTGCCCTCATAAGGTCATACTAGACCTTTGAGGAGCATTTTAACCATTTGTTTTTTTGCAACAATTTCTTCTATAACTTGCACTGAAACATTAGCCCCAGGAACAGCAAGAATACAGCCTCTCGAATTACCCTGGTGAGCTGAGTGGGATCCTTTAGGACCCAGCAGCTTATACAGATCCCGGATCCTGGCTGCACATTATGGCGGGTTCCATAGATGTATACACAATACTCATTGACACTGTGTTGTCACTGATCGGGAAGGCAGAGATGGTAATAAACTGTCCCTGACTTCTATATGGGATGTCCGTCTTTAGTAAGAGCAGGCTCCCTGATTTTAGCAGGACAGAGTGGACTTGATTGAGATCGCTGGTTATATATATATATATATATATATATATATATATATATATATATACACCTGTATATATACAGTCATATGAAAAAGTTTGGGCACGCCTATTAATTTTAACATTTTTAGTCTAAATATTTGGGTGTTTGCAACAGCCATCAATTTGATATATCTAATAACTGATGGACACAGTAATATTTCAGGATTGAAATGAGGTTTATTGTACTAACCGAAAATGTGCAAATGCATTAAACCAAAATTTGACCGGTGCAAAAATTTGGGTACCTTATCATTTATTGATTTGAATACTCCTAACTACTTTTACTGACTTACTGAAGCACAAAATTGGTTTTGTAACCTCACTGAGCTTTGAACACAAGCCAGGTGTACCAACATGAGAAAAGGTATTTAAGGTGGACAATTGCAAGTTGCTCTCCTATTTGACTCTCCTCTGAAGAGTGGCATCATGGGCTCCTCAAAACAACCTCAAATGATCTGAAAACAAAGATTGTTCAACATAGTTGTTCAGGGGAAGGATATAAAAAGTTGTCTCAGAGATTTAACCTGTCAGTTCCACTGTGAGGAACATAGTAAGGAAATGGAAGACCACAGGGACAGTTCTTGTAAGCCCAGAAGTGGCAGGCCAAGAAAAATATCAGAAAGGCAGGGAGAAGAAGAATGGTGAGAACAGTCAAGGACAACCACAGACCACCCCAAAGAGCTGCAGCACATCTTGCTGCAGATGGTGTCACTGGCACGGCAACAATACAGCACACTTGCACAAGGAGAAGCTGATGGGAGAGTGATGCGAAAGAAGCCGTCTGAAAGCACGCCACAAACAGAGTCGCCTGAGGTATGCAAAAGCACATTTGGACAAGCCAGCTTCATTTTGGAAGAAGGTCCTGTGGACTGATGAAACAAAGATTGAGTTGTTTGGTCATACAAAAGGGGGTAGCAGGCGCCAAAAACACAGCATCCAAGAAAAACACTTGCACCCACTGTAAAATTTGGTGGAGGTTCCACATGCTTTGGGGCTGTGTGGCCAATGCCGGCACCGGGGATCTTGTTAAAGTTGAGGGCGCATGGATCAACTCAGTACAGCAGATTCTTGAGAATAATGTACAAGAATCAGTGACGAATGGAAGTTACGCCGGGGATGGATATTTCAGCAAGACAATGATCCAAAAAACAGCCCCAAACACCAGGCATTCATGCAGAGGAACAATTCCAATGTTCTGGAATGGCCACCCAGCCCCAGACCGAAACAGAACACGGGGAAAGAAGCGGGGGGGCAGCCGGGGACCACAAACAACGAACGGGAAGGGGAAAAGAGGGGGGAAAAAAACCCCACCAGGGACCAAAAAAAAAAAAAAAAAAAAAAAGAAAGGGGGGTTAAAAGGGATCCCAGCCCCCACTAAATATTAATGTCACTATCTGTTGAGGGCCCATACATGCACCGGTCAAATGGTTTAATGCATATTGCACATTCGAGACAAAAACCCACAATCCTGAAAAAACTGTGTCCACAGTTATTAGATATATCAAATTGAAATGGCTGTTGCAAACACCCAAATATTTAGAACTAAAAATGATTAAGATTAATAGGGGTGCCCAAACTTTTCATATGACTATATATATATATATATATATATATATATATATATATATATATTTTTTTTTTTTTTCTGCCAGTATTCTGAGGTCCAGCCACACATAGAATTTATAATATATATAATGTAGCAGAATTCTTCAGGTTGTGATGGGCTTCTGCTTTACACAGGAATCTGTCTGGGCAAACAGAGCTTCAGTTAACATTGGCTTGGGACAGAACATTAGTCTGAGCCTCTGAGAGAAGGAGAAGGAAGTCACATCCTAAGATAAAAGTAGTGAATACAGTAATAGTTGTGACTATTATTCTTTAAGATCACGACCAGCCCTGGATTTATATTTCAGGAATTTGACACTTTAGACCCTGCCATAAAGTAAGACACACCTAATGTACACAATTGTCTGCTCCTATAAAATACAGCGAAACATTGTGGTACGCCTCTGGTTTATTCTTGGGGTGTAAATGGATGTTTGACTTCTTAGATCCGGTTTTCCTTATAATGGATAGCGACTGTTTCATATCTTTCTGTGACCTGAGTGGAGTTCATAGGCTGTAAAATAAGAGACAACCTAGTCAGTGATATAGATTATCAATACACAAGGGAGCAGATTTACTGGAGTTTAGACTAAGACTGGTGTTTAGTACGCCAGTCTTAATAAAGGTCCTGATGATTTATGAAGAGTTAGATTTCCAATATAAGGCTACGGCCCCACGTTACGGAAACGCAGTTTTTTTTGTTGCAGATTTAGTTGTGGTTTTCTGAGCCAAAGCCAAGAATGGTTACAAAAGGAATGGGAAATATATAGGAAGTTCTTATACCTCTCCCTTTACTCATCCACTCCTGGCTTTGGCTCCAAAAACTGCAACAAAATCTGCAAAAAAAAAAGCTGCGTTTCCGCAATGTGGGGCCTCAGCCTAACTCACACCAGAAGACCACAATATAGGAGGAGCAGAAACCAATAGATAAATGACAAGTGATACGGAATCTTTCCCATACTATGTATCAGTCTGCTCAGCTCCTCCTGCTCTATAACATGATGTCACATGTGACAGGTTCCCATTGCGGTGTTATATTATTACACGTACCATAAATCTCGCACAATCATTTACATAATAGTTTTGATCAACATTACAATATGTCGCATCTGGAGACTCAGTGGCCTACAAAAAAGGAAATAAAAGATATAAGAGAATTTATGAAAATTAAATAAAAAATTAATTAATTCTTTGATTAATTAATCAATAATCCCTTTTGGATATTTTACGTCTATGTACATCATTATGTTGCCTGCAGATTGGACAGAATTTTTCATGTGACAGGTTCCCTTTAAGGTATTATATTATGACACTTACCTTAAATTCCTCAGAATCTTTTACAATATAGGTTTCCCCAATATTACAATATATGGCTTCTGGAGCCTATAAAAAAGGAAATGAAAGAGAATTAATGGAAACTTTGACCCCTCTGACATTTTACATAAATGTACATCATAATATGAGATCAGACATGATCAAAAGTGACATCTGAGCATGTGATAGAACAATATAGTAAAATATGTTTTATGTGCCTATAGCAGAGGCGTAGCTAGGGGTTCAGCACAGGGGGGCGAACATGTCCAAGTGGGCCCCCAACTTGGACATGTTCGTATACAGATACTATCAGTATACGGTGAGCGTATAGTGGTATATAGCAGCTCTACACAGGGCTCTGCAGACGATTTAGGTGAATACAGGGCAGTAACATTTAGTGACTTACCGGTGACGTCTCTGACTAATCCTTCACATTCCCCATCTCTTTCATCCGAACGGCCATGACCACTTCTTCCAGTCTCTGTAAAGTTTGCAGCACGGACATCTTTGGCTCCTCACTTTTCCAGGCACCTGACCCACATTGTCCTCACCTGCACACCCATCCTGCTGCTACCCCAATTATAAAATATATAATATACCCCCCCTATAATGAATAATACTCCCAAGTGTATCTTTAAGTTAATAACTTCCCTGTGCACCCCTTTAAATAGTGCCCCTTATTAATAATGCCCCAGGTGTTTCCTAATTAAAAAGGAAAAAAAAAGGGAAAAAAAAAATTATTGGGGTTCCAATACCCGGGACCTCCAGGATCAGCTGTTTGAATGAACCGTGGTACTTGTGTAAGTGCCGTGACCCCTTCTCTGTTTACACAGTGTCATTCTTTTCATAGCAGCCATGTAATGTAACTACAGCCTCGTCCTATACATGTCTATGTGACAAGGCTGGAATGACATCACACGGTCACTATATACAGACAGCGTGTGATATAAACAGGCGCCATAGCCCCTTCATACAGCTGATCAGTGGGGGTCACTTATCTCTTATTGATGATTTATTCTGAGGATAGACCATCAATAAAAATGAGCTGGAAAACTCCTTAAAGAGGACCTTTCACGTCCTCATGTACGTATATGCTTTTTTACATACCGCTAGAAAGCCGACAGCACGCTGAATTCAGCGCACTGCCGGCTTTCCCGGTATGTGCCCCGGGGCTGGAGATATCGGCGGTCTTAGTTTCACGGTTTACTGTCAGAAAGGCGTTCCTGACAGTCTAGCTGCGCTGCGAGGAACGCCCTCCCTGACAGTTCTCGTTCATAGACTTGTACTGGGGGGGCGTTCCTCACAGCTCAGCGTCATCGCCGGGCAGTAGGGAACACCCCCACTGACAGTACAGCGCTATTGGCGAGTACAGAGAGGGAGTGTTCCTTACAGCCCAGCGATGATGCTAAATTGTAAGGAACGCCCCCCCAGTACAAGTCTATGAACGAGAACTGTCAGGGAGGCGTTCCTCACAGCGCAGCTAGACTGTCAGGAACGCCCTTCTGACAGTAAACCGTGAAACTAACACCCCCGATATCTCCAGCCCCGGGGCACATACCGGGAAAGCCAGCAGTGCGCTGAATTCAGCGTGCTGTCGGCTTTCTAGCGGTATGTAAAACTGCATATACATGAGGATGTGAAAGGTCCTTTTTAAGGCTAAGGCCCCACGTGGTGTTCCGCAGCAAAAAAGAGTTTTTCCTGCAGCACTTTGCACAGAAAGTTCACAGAGGTTCTGCAGACTTTCTGCTTCAATTATATCTACAGGAAAACCGCCAGCATTTCCGTAGTTATAATTGACATGCTGTGATTTCCAAAACTGCATCTGTTTTGGAAATCGCAGCGTATCTGCTGCGCATATTTTACTGCAAAGTGGGGATGGGGGCCACATGTGGCGAAAACCCACAGAAAAAAAACCCGGCATTTTACATCTAGCAAATCCCATCCACACATTGCGGAAAAATACGTGCAGCAGATGCACTGTGATTTCCAAAACTATTGTGGTTTTGGAAATTGAAGCATTTCAATTATACCTACAGAAACGCTGGCGGTCTCCATATAGGTGTATTGAAAACAGAAAATCCACAGAGGAAACCTCTGCAGACCTTCTGTGAATAGTGCTGCGAGAAAAACCACAATGTTACCGCTGTGGTTTTTCCTGCAGCGCTTTTTTTCTGCAGCTCACTATGTGGGGCCTTAGTCTTAATAAAGCCCAAGTGCCACCTTAATTAAATTAATTGACCCTCATACTGTATTATGCCCCTGATTCACCCTGACATAAATATTGCACCTCTAATGGCTCCTTATATGAATGACCACCCCTTATGTTCATAATGCCTCCTAATATAAATGATGCCCCCTAATGGCCCCTTATATAAATAACCTCCCCCTTGTATTCATAATACCCCCTAATAACCCTTATATAAATGACCCCCCCATCGTCATAATGCCCCCTAATGAATCCTCTCTTTATAGTTATATTTCCCCCTCCTATCCACCCCTTATACTATTAATATACCCACAAAAAAAGTCATACTCACCTGCGATGCTGATGAACGGAGCCGCCGCTTCCTCCCTGTCCACGTACAGGACATCTGTGTCTGAGCACAGGTGGCGCGTTGTTGTGACGTCATCGCGCCACCCGTGCTGAGAAGTAGACATCGTCTGTGGTCTCTGCGTTTTGTAAACCGCAGGCCTGTATTGGCTTGCGGTTTACAATACTGTTAATTTTCAGGTGTCTGCAGACACCGATCTAGTTAAAAATAAAGGATGTATTAATGGCGGCCCCGGTGTGAGCCCCCAAAAATTCAGTGGGCCCGGGGCAGCCGCCCCTCTGCCCTCCTGCTAGCTACACCTCTGGCCTATAGGTTGTGCTAAACCTTGCTAACACTACACTTCCACCATCACCTTGTGCGCAGGCAGGACGGGGGTTCAACCCTTTGCAAACAACAAGCCATAAGTTTAAGGTGCGTGTCTGTAGCCTAAGGCTGAGGCCCCACATTGCAGAGACTAAGCAATTTTGTTCCAGATTTTGCAGCGTTTTTTTTTTTTTTTTTTGAGCCAAAGCCAGGAGTGAATTGAACAGAATGGAGAATTATAAGAACTTCCTATATATTCTCCATTCCTTTTCTAGTCATTCTTGGTTTTGGCTCAAAACACTGCAGCAAAATCTACAACAAAAAAAGCTGCGTTTCCGCAACGTGGGGCCTCAGCCTAAGACTGCTACTGTCAGTGACAAAAATCTTGGAGGAAATGGGTTACAGGGTTAGGATTTGGGAGTGACTGTAGTGTGGGTAAGATGGCCAGTCCCGTAAGAAACTCCAGGGTTATCACCCCTTAGACTTGGAGACCAGGTTGGGGATCCCAATTTAAATAGTCATGAGTGATGAAATATGGAGATGTAAAGCAAACTGAAATTTTATTTTTTTAAAAATAGTAGAACATAAAACAATACAAATAGAAATTGTACAGACCTAAAGAGTAAAGTAAACATGTCATTTTTACCGTAAAGTGAATGCTGAAGTAAAGAATCTTAAAAAATGATGGCAGAAATTCCCATTTCATCCCTATAAATGCATATATACAATATTTATACTGTATATATATATATATATCTATATATATAATTTATTTATTTATTTATTTATTTTTATTACAACGCCACAATCAGGATTAGGCTGTGTTCACACGGAGTTTTTTGGCAGCAGATTTTGACGCGAAATCCGCCTCAAAATCCACCTGAAAAAACTCCTCCCATTCATTTCAATGGGAGTCAGTAGTGTTTTTTTTTCCTCTAGCGGGTTTTTTCCGCTAGCGGAAAAAAAAAAGCCACATGACCTATCTTGCCGTGGATTCCGCCCGCGGTATCCGCGGCTCGAGACGCGCTCCTGATTAGGCCCATTCATCCGGGCCTAGTCAGGAGTGGGATGCCATGACGGAATGCTGATGCACTGCAGCGGCATCCCGTCGCGGCAGACTGTGGCGAAAATTCCGGCGGCGGAAAGTGATTTTCATTTTCTGCCGTGTGAACACATCCTTAATGGTGAGGGGTGATTGTATCAAGAATTCTATCACACCTAATAATAAATAAATAAATAAATTAATTAATTCCTATCATAATATATTTAAATATATTCTTAATATTAATAATAATAATATAGTCCTTTATAGTCCCACAGTGGGGAAATCAGTATATAACTCCACCAGAGATGTATCCTCATTGATCTCCTGCTGGTGGAGTTCGGAATTGCTACCCCCTCCTGCTCCCATCCTGCTCATATTGTGCAGAGTTTATAGTCATAAATTCCTTACTGTAGAATTTATGTCACAATATATAAATACACAATGCATAAATCATATTACCTCACCACTTGTCACCTTCCAGGAGCGTTTTCTGAAAAAAAAACAGAACATGTCACAATTTTTACTGCTGATCGAAGAAATATAAAAGAAACAAGAAAGAAGGAAAAAGACGATAGTGCTCAAATATCAAGGAGGAAATACAACATCATGAATGGCATACAATGGAAGGCAGAATCGGGGCCGCATCTCCTGCTGATTTTTGGCAGAATCCTCCTCAATACCAGCGGCAGATTCCGCCATGTGAACACAATACAAAGTAACGCATAATGTGATAGTAAATGACACTGCGCAGCTGTTTTTCTGTCCCGCTCAGTAAGAGGTAATAAGATTTAGTCAGTAGGCAATATGTTTCCTAAGATGGTACAATGGAAAATACAGATTGTTTCACAAAAAACAAGCCCTCATATAGCCACAGAGAAAATTAAAAAGTTACAGTTTTTAAGATGTGACAATGGAAAACTGTCAATATACCTAAGGGGTTAACAGACTTTATAAGCAACCCTGGAAATCTTTATTATTACATCCTACCTCCATAAAAAGTAGACAATCACCACAAGTAGCAGCGGGCAGACTATTCCAATGGTTGCAAAAAGGATAATGTTACTATAAGATTCTATAAAAGATGATCCTCCATCATCTGTAAAGACATACAAAAAATATAATGGATGAAACTATAAACCTTAAAATTATTTATTAAAATCACATAGTGAAATCAATCACTTTTGCCTAATATATTTTTATTTTCTGATTGTAGATTTTTTATTCTGGTTTCTGTACATGATTATGGGGCGGCCATTTTGCCTGAGCTTCTCCTCTGCTCTGTCAACAGCATTTAGTGATATACTTTACAGCATATTCACTTCCAGGGTACAATAGTCTGTACACTCCTACTGCTTCTCCTATTGCTTCAGAGGAGGTGGATGGGACCAGCATGGTGCTGGATCTTGACCTGCACAATCGGGGAGGGACTAGCACCTGGTCTGGCTGTATTTCTAGTTTGTGGCCGTTACTGCTCAAAACATTGACCCAGTAGGCCATGAAAGCCATGTATTGTACTTGTCCATAATTGCTGCTCCACATGTAGATGGTAGCATGCACCTTTCTCCAGACTGACATATCCAAAGAAACAAGGAAAGGCCCACGTTCTCTGACATATGGCAATGTAAAACAGGGACTAGAGAACAGGACTAGAGAAATAATGGCGGCTAGGTATCCTCCAACGAGGTTGAGCACATGCCATCAGTTGCTGAAATGTAGTGGAATTCACTAAGTGGTAGGGCATCACCAGCAGATTGGCCAGGTGTGAGTTAAGTTGCAAAACTGCCGGATGACTGGGCACATATTGCTGTCTCAGCTTAACACATTCCCTTATGGATGACTGACATCGGTGTGGTGGAGGAGGAGGAGAAATAGTTGGTGATTATGTTGATAACAATGACCCTGTGCTAGGTGTAGATGTGGCCCGCCTACAAGGAAGATCACGGGGAGGAGTAGAAGAAGACCCTTGCTCACTTCCCCGACAATGACACTGTCGAATCTAATTTTCCAAATAAGAGACTGATTCCTTTTCATGTGAGCACTTAGAGACATCGTTCCTACATTTGTTTTTGCACAGCCACGGCTAAGTTTCTCCTTGCAGATCTTGCACATCGCTATTAAGTAACAAGATTTTTTTTTTCAGATTAGCACAGGCTTGACTGTATATTGGGTGAACTCAACAGAAAAAAAAACACTTAAATAACGGAGACGCTTTTTTTAGATTAGCGGAGGCTGCAATACTGTATATATGCGCAGCATTAAAAACTGCTTTAGAAATGAAGATTTTTTTCAGATTAAGACTGCTACATTGCCTATGTGGTGAGCAGATCAGAAAAAAAAAAAACTATTAAATTCCAAGAGTTTTTTTTTTTTTTTTCAGTTTAGTACAAACTAGATTGTATATTAGGTGAACAATACAAAAATGTTATTTGTCAGATTTGTGCAGGTGGATACAGTGCTTTGCTGCTAGAACAGCAGTACGTATTTAATGCCCAAAAAAGCCATTAGCAAAAGATTTTTCACTAATATGATTCATTGCACTTGTCAGTTACAAGTATGTCTAATCCCTTCCCGCCACAGTCACTTTTCGATTTTCGTTTTTGAATTCCAAACCCCATAACTTTTTTAATTTTCTGTTAACAGAGCCACATGAGGGCTTAATGTTTGCAGAACAAATTGTACCTCAAAATTGTACTATTTAATATTTCGTACAATGTACTGGAAAACTGAACAAAAATTTCAAAATGGGGTGGAATTGGAGTAAAACTGCGTTTGTGCGATTTTCTTATGGTACTTTTTTTATGGCATTCACTGTGTAGCCAAAATGACATATTATGTACAGTATACTATGGATATATTTATATATCTTTATTTTTATTTTTTTTACATTTTAACCCCTTAAAAAAAAAAACTGCAAAGAGCACCATATTCTGACACCCATAACATTTTTATACTTCCGTTTAAGCGTATGCATAGGACATCTTTATATGTGGTGTCCGATGTACTTTATAGTTCTACTATTTTGTCTATGTCTATTGTGGAATGTCTATTTCTTTGATCACTTTTTATTAAAATTTTTAAATTTTTTAGAGAGGCAAAACAGCAAAAAAAATCTGCAGTTTTGTATTAAAAGTCTGTAGTTTTCAGACACAGGTATACATAATTTATATGTATTTCATTTTTTTTTTTTTTTTTATATATGTGTTCTATGGAAAGGGAGGTCATTTGAATTTTTAATTATTTTATTATTTTACAATTTTTATTATTTTTTTATTTTTTTTTTTTTTTTTTACTGTAATTATTAAACCCCCTAGGGTTCAAAGTGTTAACTGTCCCGACTGTGTCTATAATGCTGTATTAGAGCAGGAATGCATCAGTCACCCTCAAACACCAGCATGCCCTCAAAACACAGCTATGCCCTCATTCCTATTGATTTTTATTACTAATCTGTCTGTGTAATTGCTTGAATCTGATGAAATTCTTTTATTCTTATGATTGATTGCAGAACTGTGCAACGTATGATGCAGTGAGATGAATCACAGATCCTTCACTATCTCCACCATTACTGCAATTAGCTTCTGATGATGTTTGCACCCTATATAGAGTATATGACATTAAAAACCGAACAATTTGGAATATTTCAGTTGATCCCTGACTTGTGATGAAGGGGTTCACCCATTTCTAGTCTATACCAATATCAATCATGGTACATCCATTGATAAAACATGTTGATAATGGGCATCTTCTGTTTTTGTGATAACATTTTATCTACAGGTCATAAGAAAAAATATACAATGACTACCAGCCAATACTCCTTGTTGTATACTTACATATCACAGGTATCTCTAAAGGGGCTGATTCTCCTCTTCCCACACGATTTATGGCAGTACAGGAATAGGGCTCCATGTCCCTGGTCACATTATACACAGTCATGTTCCATCCAGTGTATAGCAACTTAGTTTTGTTTTGTCCCATGTACCATTCATATTCAATGACTTCAGGCTTGGAGATGGAGGTGCATGCTAAATTCACATCACTTTCTTCTTTTATTTGGCCCTTCTCAGTGATGGTGACCATCACATGTTTTGGTGCAACTGCAGAACATAGAAATAGTGTTAATAGAAATCTTTAAGTGGCAGAGTATAGACCTTTACTTCTGGGGGTTCCCTCTGCTCTATATCACCAGAGATACTGTATATGTAGAGGCAAAATGACTCCATTCATCGAAACCACAATAGGGAAAATTTTTTGTCCCATCTACGCCAGTGTTCTGGTGTAGTTGGGTAATACTGTGGCACAGATTTGATGCAAGGCCCTTTCCACGAATGGGGGCATGGCTGGGCAGAGAGCGGGGTGGTCCAGGAAAAGACTCTTTGGCCCAACAAATTTACTACATCTCATGCCAAAACTGACATGACTTATACAGGAAATTTATGCCAGTTCCTGACTGGCGTAGATCTCCATTCTAGTGCATGGGTGTGCACCTGATTTATGAAAAGGTCAGAGCCTCTTAATAGGTCAGGCATGTCTTGTGTCTGTCGGGGCCTTTATTAAGACTGTCATTTGGACACCAGTCTTAATAAATTTTCCACATTGTGTTAGCAGTTGAGGGATAGGAGATATGGGTGGTAGCCTTAGGGGCCCTAACTATTTAAATGTAAGGGACTAGTAAGTTTCAATTCAGACCTGTGTGAAGACATCACTTCAGTCCCAAGTGACCTCTGAGGTCTCAGGGTGTGTGATGTCAGAGACTATGCCAGAAGAGGCCAGAAAAGTTTACAAGAACCTGCAAGTGAAGACCAGATGCCCAGAAGAGGTAAGCAAAGGTGAGTATCAGTGTTGCTTTATCTGTCCCCACCTCCTCTGAGCCTCTGCTTACTATATTTTGCAGTCTTAAGAGAACCCTTATAATAACAACTTGTGGGTGTCGAACCACAAAAAGTTTGGTTTCAAATGAATCCAAAATTTGTAAGAAATCCATCTTGTTACAAACTAGTTTGTTCATCTCTAAGTGGTAGTTATGATTATATATGCGGGGACATCGATGAGGGTAATGATTTATACCCACACAAGTAGATCTTTTTTTCCTTAATAATACGTACAATAAATTTTTAGTTCTGCTGATTTTTTTGTTGTTTGTCCATTAGGATATGTAGCCGTGCACTGAACAGAACTCCCATCATCCACATATGAAGGAATATAAGTAAGTTCTGATTCTTCTCTCCAATATTCCGAAAACTTTATTGTCTTGTTTTTAATTTGACCAGGTTTATTCCATTGTAGAGAAGGAGGACTGGAGCCGCACGTGTGATCTACAGAACATCTTATAGTGGTGGCGTGGCTTTCAGTAAAATATTTACACATGGAAACCACAGGATCTTCTGGAGTATCTTAGGAATTAAAATATCAATAATTATTATCTATTTATCATATCATCCACATCATGGGAGACATATATGAAAGATATTAGTAGTTGATACATCCTATAATATCACTGCTTTCTATATTACTATAGCTCTGGGAATATTCCCAAAATCAAGAGTTTTCCTACTATGGTTTGCCTGGTTTGTCAGCCTTAAAGGGGTTGTCCGGGATAAAATCATATTTCTAAACACCCTCCCCCCGCCTATCTTCTAACTTACTAACTTTACAAAAAAGTATATTTACCCATATCGCAGGCACATTTTCAGATTTTACAGTGATATTCTGTTTCCCCATTTCCAGAAACGGAACATCACCAATATTAACCCCCCCACCCTATCATACCTACCTGTTTTCCTGTCCAGATCTTATGGGCACAGAACATCACTTCCTTCTAGGGGGCCAGTTCCTCCTCTTCTTGATGTCTTCTGGCCTCCCATGCCTGCACAATTGAGAGAGAAACACTCTGGCTCTATTGCGCAGGTGCCGGCAGATGAAAAGAAGAGGAGGAGCCAGGCCCGCAGAAGGACGTGATCTTCCATGCCCAGAAGATCTGAACAGGAAGACAGGTAAGCATGATGGGGTGGGGGGATGGGCTGAATTAAGTTAGTTAGGGGGGTCTAGTAGTGGGTGGGCTAGCTAGGGAAACAGGGAGGAGATGTGAGGGAGTGGGAGGGGGAAGGAGGGAGTGAGTGAGTGACAGGGGGAAGTAATGTGAGTCAGCTCTGAGTGAAGAGAAATGCATCATGGTAGTTGTAGGAAAAAAGAACAGGAAGCTACACCATGAAAACAAAACCAGAAGATGCCAGGAGCTACCAGAGAAACCCAGAAATCACTCAAAACACTGCTAAAAGTATTTGGGTGCACTTATTAACCTATTAACAGCACTAACAGATATTTAAAAAAAAAAAATTTCCCGGAAAACCCCTTTAACTTCCAAGGACACCAGCTGGACTCTAGACATCAGAATTGGATATCATCTATAGGGGCCCCCATTGCTGGGTATAAAGAGTATCTACCAATACTTTGATACCCCCACTTTGCTGCACCTGTAATTTGCCCCAACACTAAATACCACTGACCTAATGTAAACCCAAATCTGCACTGCTGATCCAAACAAGTACAAGACAACTAAACTGAATTAAGCAAGCCTAAACTAAAAGAAAAACAATAAAACTGGAAGGAAAAAACAAGAACTACTAGACTACTTCTAAAGTAAACCACAATAATAAAGCAACGCTACAAGAAAGAAACTAAACAGATAAAATATGCTGTAATATACCAGGATAATTAGGAAAACCAAACAGAATCTCACAAGGACTCCAATTTCTCATGTACCCAACATAATAGTACCAATGGGTGTCAATACAGACACAGACACTTTGTGACTTAATATCACAAAACAATATAAACTTTAAATGTTAATCATCTTGTGACAACCATATCTGAGCAGGTCCAGCCAAGAGGAAAGTTAAGAAAGGAGACATTTGTATACACCTACACAACTAAACTAAACTGACCTGATTGGCCATTACTAGAGATTAAAGATGGGTGAACCTTGGAAGATTTGTTTCGTTCTGTGTTCAGATGAAGTGATCCCCCACTTGTTCAGATATACAGTAACTGGAAGGAAATTATTATACTCTGGGGTATCTTCATATCCCAGAATATAATAGATGGAGGCCCAGGGGAGGTGACAAATATTAAAAAAAAAAACATTTATATTCACGTTCCATTACCTTTTGTTTGGGCCTGCCCGCAGTATCTGGTGTCCTGTCTCTGCTTCCTCACAGTGTCCAGTGTTCTTCTGTGGCACCAATGCACCCGGATTGACCACTCAGGCTTGTGATTGGGCCTCAACGGTGACATGGACACGCCGAGTGTCTTGACGTAACGCCCGAGACGAATCCTAAATTGTTCGGTTTCATTAAAAACCAAACAATTTAGAATATTCAGTTTTGGTCTGATTAACTTTGATCCCCAAACTTTGGAAAAGCCCCAAATACATTGAAAAGTAATGGAAAACTTTTTGCTGCTTTTTAAAGTGAAGGAACAATCCAGAGGATGTGAAAGCAAGAGCCAACACGGCTATTGAAATCAATGGTGACCAGTGCTCCAGAAGTGGTTGGTGCACTTAAGTTCAGTATTTATCTCATTTGCCATGTGTTTTGGGCAATTATTGATGGAGCCAACCTAGCTATGGAGAGTAATAGCGTCGGTGGATCCTGCTATACCTATGAATGCAGGAGCTTCCTGCTATAGTTCTCAGTGGCCTCCCCCATATACAGATGGTGCCTCACAGGACTGCATCATCTGTGTATTTAGATTCACTTGAAGTGAATCACAAAAGTTTCCAATTCTATGGAATCCCCTACTTTTGGTATATTAGGAATGATTATATGAATTTGCTAATCTATAGTCATTGCTAACAATGAGAAAATAAACCAAAGTGTTACCAGTAAAGAACTGAACATATTTAATTAGCTTCTATTCTTCCCAATTTCTGAAATTTTTACCTTTGACATAAAGGTGTATGGACGTTTGATAGTAATATCGCTTTCTCCCACTCTCTGCATTATATACATTTTCATCTTCTCTTCTCACAGGGTCTATGCGCAGGGCACAGCTCTTTTCTCCTGGCACCAGTGAGGTTCGATTTCTGTATTCCTCCTTTACTAAAGATGAGTCCTTGGTGTTTAAGATCTTTTGATCATACAATTCTCCAACAAACCATACAACTCCTTTATCCTCATAAAAACCATCTGGACAAGGGAGCTCTACACAGGAGCCAAGCAGGGCAGTAACTGTATATCTAGGCCTCGACCGACGACATACAAAACCCAGGTATAAACCTAGAAAACATAAAAGACATGAAGATGAAGTTACATTTTTCAGTTATATACATTATAGAATTGATTTATACGAAATTCAGTTTTCCTCCCTTCAGTATCCTTTCTCTTATTTCTCTCACTGGAGTACAGGTGTACTGGCTCTTATATAATATAGGGAAGCTGAGGCTGGGGTTGGGGATCACTTTGAAAGTTATTATAAAGACATTGTAGTTATAGCTTAGTGGTTCTGGTGTCATATGAAAGATGAGATTCTCACCTTTTATATGACACTAAGATAGCTGTTCTACGTGTATTATTTCTAAGGATAACAACAGTTGAAAACACAGTCAGGATTAGCATGTTCTCAACTGTTGATATCTCTGGAAATAATACAGATAGAGCTATGATTTTGGCATCACATGGACTGTTCTAAGTTTTACAAGGTCCAAGATAAGATAACTTTTTGAAGTGACAGCCTGATCTTCTCTGTATTACCAGTACACAGTTAGAATTTGCGTACAGAGTTCAGCTAACAATAGAGAAACAAGGATAAAATTACAGACAGGAGTCAAAATCCATTAATATAATATATTACAACATTTATTAATGTCACAAATACTGCCAGAAAATCAAAAGTTCAATGAAAAGTGTGTAGTATCCTTATGTCTAGCCTGGAGGCTCTTCTTGGCTCTGCATAGAAGCATCAGCCAATACAATTTGTTGAACATGATGGTCCAGTAATTTAATCCACTCTGTCAACCTGATGCACATCAACAAACAGATGCTTGAACAATCAGGTTCAGTTGTATCTGGACTGTGCCCCATCTGTAGCCAATACCTTGAGATCTGACACCATGGATTTACAGGTCATCAGATTGGACCAGAGGCAGGAACTGACCCAGCCGTACTGTGTTGTCCACCCTCTAGTGTACTTTACGAGAGAATAATCAGGCAGATCGTGTGGTCACAGCAACGTGGAAAACATTATATTTGTGAAAATTCATAATGGACAGCAGGATGCGGACTGGACCCACTTTACCACCTAACCAGTTTGGCTTTGGCCACTTCCAAGGGCATTATCTAAATAGCATCACAAATTTTCACCCTTTAACTCCCATTTGGGGATCTGGTCTTCACTGTGGGGAGTCTACCAAGTTTCTACCTCAGAAAGGGAGTGGTCCTGGTGTATGTGTCAGCTGGCCAAAGGCCAGAGAGACACGGCTAAAAAATGCCAGTAAGTTAGATAAGTTAGTGGGCGGTTCAGCCTAGTGGTAAGTAGCCAAAAGGCCACAGACAGGAGGTCAGTAGATGATGAAAAAAATCAGCAGCCAGCAGTCGGGAAACAGGTCATGGTCAATAAATCAAAAATCAAACAGGAATGCAATAACAAAACCCTCTGAGGAACTAGCTAGCCAGGAACCTGTGTAGAGGACTGAGCATGTATAAGAAGATCAGAGTGTTCTGTGATTGGCTGGGAGGTACACGGTTATGCATGTTAAGCCTCAGGTTGCTGGGAGGGACACTGTGGACAGTCCAGGTGCCTCAGCTTCAGGAGGAAAGCTACATGGGGTAGCGTGGGCTGCATGGCAAGGAACCAAGGTAACATGGGGATGGGGACCTTGAGTAGTAGTCAGATTGTTATCACAGAATGATGGCGTTACAAAATAAATGGATCCATTAGGATTCTTACATACCTCAAGGCAATGCCAATGAATAGATCTTCCATTGCTGACTATAGGGACTGGGTATTTAACAACCCCAGACATCTTCCCATTAAAAAGGATAATTTTTGACCAATTTTTTTTAAAGCATAAGAATCCTTCAGTGTGGTGTATTATTAAACAGGGTCGCAGGCCTAGGAGCCCTCAGAGTGTCATCCATAACATTTCAGAGAAATTGGAGCACTTTTGTACCAGAAAAAAATCTCATGGCCGAACTGAATGAATTGGACCCAGAAAAAATCTTTTCAGTTTCGATCATCCCTAATATTGTTGTGTAATGTCACGCTGCACTGCGTTATCTAATTCAAGTTAAATATTTCCACATCTGCACATCTCCTTCTTCTGTATACTTTATGTCCATGTTACCTTGAAAAATGATGAGGAGAAAGATCTGCTTTACATCCATTCTGTTTGGTGTTCTCTGATGACTGCAACGGCAAACTCAGTCATCGGCACATCTCATGTCTGTCATGGTCACAGCACCATCCACTTATACAAGGAGAAAAAAAATACACAATGAATGTGTAAAATAAGAATTATATTGCTTCACTTTACAGCTTTTTAAACCAATGGTTCAACAAACTTCTGACATGTTATGGTGATCAGTTTTCATCTAGTGAGCCCCCTACCGATTATAAGTGAGGGAGAGGAAGCACTCAACCAAGCGTCATACTCCTAGGCTCTGACCAACTTTCATTGACTTTCCTCAGCAACTGAAGATGAATTTATGAAAGTCAATGAGCCCGTCTTCAACTGCAGAGGAAAACCAAGGAATGTTTATCAGAGTCATAAGTGTGCAGCGCTTGTTTGAGTTCTTTTGCCCCTTTTTCAATGATCCATGAGAATCCCATTACCTGGATCCTCACCAATCAGAACAGTCATAGTGACATGTCAGTTTGTTGAAACGAGAATTTCTTTTTAATGACTCAAGTTGTAAAGGCTTTAGAAGAAAAACTAAGACTAAGAGTTGCATATTACACATTCGAAAAAAGTTTCCTTCCATACAACTACATTTTTCTGGAAGTATTTACCACTTTAAGACTGAGGCTCCATGTAGCAACCCGCAGCGAAACACATTGCGTTTTTTTTGCAAAAGTGGGGCCCCGGCCTATCACAAATTTCATCCACTGGTGTAGAAATTTAAAAGAGTATTCCATTGTTTAACAAACTACAGGTTATCCGTTGTGTGATTAAATTTTCCTATATACTTTCTGCATTCAAGGGATATAAATCTGTCTTGGTCATGTGATGGATACACCGGAGAACCTTTATACAGTTATAAAAGAATAACTTGTTCCCAGTACAGTTACTGGAAGCTGATATTACAGCTCAGCCTCCATTGACCGCAGCTCAGCACCTACACGCCCAGCCACTACACTGCTTCCAACTCCATACCCAGACCAGCCAGACTACCAAACAGCTGATTCCTGCGAGGCCTGGCTGTTGGCCCCACCAATCAGATATTTATGACCTATCCTAAAGATAGGCCATATTACAAAAATTCCTGCACATAAATAAGAGTCAAGATCACTCTTAGGCTATATTCAGATGACCGTGGATAAAGACAGCTGTGAAAAATAGACAAAACGGTGTTAAATAACATTTGACTGCAATATTCAAGACCTTTAAGGGTTAATTGTATTTTGCTGACAAAACTCTTGGTGCATGGGTGTGGTTTGGGTATACTATTCTAGTATTGTCCAAATACAGTAGTAGAAAGTATAAGGATATTGGGAAACACCCCCTTTCATGAATATAAATGATTGACAGACACACATGTCTGGGTCTGAGACCTTGGAAGAATGTCAGATTCATCCTACAGAAGACCAACACACATTGATGAATAAGCATGAGCCATGATGTCTGCAAGAGAACCATCTTGAAGAAACCTAACACTGAACTTCTCCTATGATGTAAGACATTGACTGATATTTCTGTTATGCTGGAAGGTTTCCATGTATCTGTTTTCCATGAAGACTTCAATAAACCTCCATGTTTTTATATGAAGCCGAGTCCTCCAATAATGTTACCTTATGGGTCAACACGTGAGTAAGGATTTCATTCAATTGTAAAGTATTTTACAATTAACGGACATTATTTAACAAACGGTCTATAGTGGGGTTCGGCACTCTGGTTCGTTTCGGGTCGATCTTGTTCAGCGTGAACCGTAAATGCTATTATTATACTCCAGGGACTTCTCAGACCCCAGAGTACAATAAGCAGAGGCCCAGGGGAGGTGAGTAAAGAATAGCAAAGAGTTATTTACCTTGCCGCACCTCTACTGGGAATCTTTGCAGCATCCGGCTGTTCCCTGGCATACTCTTCAGACCTCTTCCTGCCTCTGACTGATGTCACACACCCAATCACAGCTGAGGCCTGTGATTGGGCCTTTGCTGCAACGTGGGGTCCGCTGCCATTATGACGGTATGACCAAAAGAGGAAGCCGGGGGACAACTGGATGCCCAAGAAAGGAGAGGCAAAGTGAGTATAACTTATTTTTTACACACATCCTCTGGGCCTCCACTTATTATACTCTAGGGTCTGAGGAAACCCCAGAGTATAATAGTGTTTTGTTTATGGCGAACACCCAAAAGTTTCAGGTTCAGGTAGAACCCAAAACATTTGGAAAATTCAGGTCGAATATCATCTTTAGTGAATAGCCACGTGTTCTAAAAATAACTGTGTGATGGCCATTACAGAAACGGCCATCACTTCGTAGTTTTTGACCCTCGTGTGATTAAGGTCTTATGTTATGTTATACTCTCCAAAAACAACTCTATAAACAAAAAAAAGAAGAAAAAAAAATAGTACTAGGAAACCTAAAAACATTCTGAATACTGTTTATGCCTATAACTCAGTCATAACACGATATGGTGTAAGTTCCTCAGTTGTTCCACCTAAAATGCAAAAATGTCCATTATTTCAACACAGGAAATCTGCTTTCATGTGAAAAAAAGGAACAGTAACCAGCACTTTTCACCTCTGACTTATTTCATGGCTGTTGGATAGAAAACATATCGTCAAAGATGAATAATGGACCAGACTGGAGGATGATAAGGGTAGACCTTCACCGAATTGGAGAGATTAGTCAACCATAAATCATTACCAGAACTTCTCCTCCAGCACCAGGAAGGAGGAGATACTGTAAGGTGATGCAGTAGGCCAATGCTAGAGTAAGAGTAATATGTTTACTAAAAATAAAATAAAATAAGTAAATAAAAAAACTGATTAGAAAACATTATTTAACCAGTTCAAGGCTAGACAATTTTTTTTAGTACAGGCAGATTTAGAAGCTCCTTCAGCCATTAACATATTTCTGAACTTCTATATGCAGCATTTTTTAATTTTTTCATCTCTCCATTCCAAAAGTCATAACCTTTTTCTTATTTCTTCACATTCTAGCTATATAAGGGCTTGTTTTTTTGGATGATGGGTTGTACTTTTTGAAGGTATGATTATAAGTATATACCATGAACTGGTCTCTAATTTGGTAAATGACTGCAATTTCTCCTGAAACCAATGCAACTCGATATCCGGACATGTTAACAAAAGCCATGAAAAGCTGCAATTTCCCCTTCCCCAATGACTGGTCACGCATAGACACATATAGGATAGTGAGCATATCACTTAGAGCTAGTCATTAAATCATGTTGCATTGAGAAGAGCTGCTTAACTTATGGTAAATATATCTGGACATGTCCAACCAAGAGGACAGTGTTTTAATATATTTTGTAATACACATTATTAATGGATTTTGGTATTTTGGCTCCTATACTGAAATCCACTTTCTGTCCCCCGTTTCCCTATTGGCATTAGTAATCTTCACTGCTCCTCACAGGGATTAGGGGGAATTTGGGCGTAATGCAGAGAAACTAAGGCTGGATGGGGAAGGTTGCTTCAAATACTTATATATTAGGTATTATAAACTGTATATATACAGCTCCCATATCCCAAACGTGTTTTCAACTGGTGATACCTCATCTTTCATACGACACCAGACGCACTGTTCTACATTTTATAGACCTCCTCCATCCAGGATCAGCTTCTCTATATTACACCTGTGTTTATGCCCTATGCCATTACCGTGGCCAGCAGTGGTTAGTAGTATAGATGAGTGAATTTCCTGAAATTTGTTTCAGGTCCATTTCAGTTAAATGAGTTGTAGATTCATTTCGGTCTAAATAAATTTGGCAAAATCAAAAGTGCACAAATTACTCTGAAAAATTGTCACTTTGAGGTCCCCCAGGACTATACCCAATTACTTTCAAAAAGGCAACATCAGTGGCGATTATGGGTGCTGCAGTGATATCTCTGATACTTGAAAGGGATACAGCTTTAGTACCCACAACTGCAGTTATCAAGAATACGGTGAGAATAGAGTGAGCAGTGCACCGCCCTGGCATGTAAAAAATACTGGGACAGTATTATGTGCTCCACAGTGGCCCTCCACACAGCATCATGTGCTCCACAGCGCCCCCCCCCACAACATTATGTGCTCCAAAACAGCCCCCCACACCGCATTATGCGCACCACAGCGGCCCCCCGACATAGCATTATGCGCTCCACAGCAGCCCCCCACACAGCATTATGTGCTCCACAGTGGCCCCCACATAGCATTATGCGCTCCACAGTGGCCCCCACATAGCATTATGCGCTCAACAGCGGCCCCCACAGAGTATTATATGCCCACAGTGGCCCCCACAGAGTATTATGAGCTCTCAAGAGCCCCCCTCCTAGAGCCAGTGCTATTATTATACTTTGGGGTCTCCTCAGACCCCAGAGTATAATAAGTAGAGGCCCAGGAAAAGTGATTAAAAATAACAAACACTTATACTCACCTTACCTCACCTCTAGCTTCTTCCGACTGACATCTTCCTGCATCCTCTTCTGTCTAGCGACTGAGGTCCTGCTCTTCAGACGTCACTGTTGGGGCCTGTGATTGGGTCTCATCGGTCATGTGAGGCGCGATGACATCATTGCGCCGGAGCGCCCCGCGTAACCTCAGAAACTGGCCAGAAGAGCCCCGGAGTTGATGGTGAGCCCAGGACAAGTGAGTATAAATTATTTTTTTTTTATTTTTAGTTATTTACCCTGGGCTGGCATCAACTGGATTTTTTAATCTTTTTAAAATTGGGATCTCATACCTCTCCTCTACATTGGATCTGTAAAACAACTTTCATTTTGAGAAATTTGTGAGGGACTAATCACAAAAGTTTTGGATACGCTGAAATCCAAAACTTTTCGGAAATTTTTAACAAATTAGATTCATGGTGAATTGATTATCTCATCTGCAATTAGTAGTAAAAAAATATATATCCACCAACAATAAAAGCAATACAAATGAAAATACAGAAAATGAGCACAATAAAACAAAATTGTCAGCGGTTTTCCAGATTCTCTTTAGATATTTTCAGGGTCTTTTGTGCAGCAGGCTTCAATAATTACATAGAAAATCTGCCATAGACTGCAAAATAGTAGTATTGCAGTCTATGGCACAAATGATCTGAGGATCCCATGTTCAAGCCCCCTAGGGCCTAGGGGGACTAAAAAAAAATTAAATAAAAAAGTAAAAAAAAAAAAACCAAAAGTTTAAGTCACCCCCCCTTTCCCTAGATCACATATAACTATAAAAAATAATCATAAACACATTAGACATCACAAAGTCCGAAAATGCCCAAACTATTAAAACATAAAAATATTTGTCCCATACGGTAAACACCGTAGTAGGAAATAAATCAAAATGGTTGAATTGGCGTTTTTCTCACCAATTTGCCTTTCTAAAAAAAATTGAATAAAAAGCAACCAAAACATCATACATTCCCCAACCCGGTATCAATAAAAACTACATATTGTCCTGCAAAAAAACCTTACACAGCTGAAATATAAAAAAGTTACAGGTGTCAGAATATGGTGATTGAAAGATTTTTTTTTCTTCAAAATTTTTGTAAAGTTATTAAAATACTGTAGAAATTTGGTATCACTGTGATCGTACCGATCTGGAGAATAAAGCTAACTGTGCAGTGGAAACCGTAAAAACAAGATCCATAAGAAAATGGTGGTACTGTATTTTTTTTTTTCATTTCCACCTCATTATGAATTTTTTGTAATGGCTTTTGGAATGCAGGGAGTAAAAAATGAAAATACAAAAATGAAAAATGTCTGTGTCATGTAAGGGTTAAATCCAGGAAGCATCGCTGTCTGCCATACATTATTGTCTGATCACTACAAATGCCTTCTATGGGAGATATCTATATCCAAAATAAAGTAACAATGAGCCATTACTCACATGCTTTGTCGGCTAGTGGGATGTCTCAGAAATGAGCAAATTATACTTATCACTGCTATTCACATTGTATATTGGGGGAAGTAATGTGTCACATCCTGAAATATACAGAAGTAAAGAAGATATAACGTCTTTCATTTACTGAACAGCTTATTAAACAGCTTATTAAAGGGAATGTCCACCATATTTTTAAAATCTAATTTACATTACAATTATGAAATGATTAATTTCTCGATTTATCAAAATACATTCTAATAGGGAATGCAGATTGTGAGTCCTATATGGGGCAGTGACCACAATGTCTGTAAAGCGCTGCGGAATATGATGGTGCTATATAAGTAAGCTAAATAAATAAGTACATTTTTATGGTAATCAAAGCACAGTTTTTCTGATATAGAGCTCCAAATCATCTGCGTAAATTAAATATAAATGTAAAAGGTAACATCCTATCTGCCAGAAGCCGCCTCCAGGGGGAGTTTAGACGCTTATTAAAATAAAAGCTAGAATTCTGGCACATTAAGTTTAGTAAATCCATCCCAGTATATTTATTTCACTTACTTTTATAGTGCCAACATATTCTGCAGAGTTTACGAATGATCTCAGTCACTAGGGATATAAGAGATCCCAAAGTAGATAGATAGGTTCCTAGGAGTCCTAAGAGTGTTCTACACTATGTTTTATAGATAGGTTCCTAGGAGCCCTAAGAGTATTCTACACTATGTTTTATAGATAGGTTCCTAGGAGCCCTAAGAGTGTTCTACACTATGTTTTATAGATAGGTTCCTAGGAGCCCTAAGAATATTCTAGACTATGTTTTATAGATAGGTTCCTAGGAGTCCTAAGAGTGTTCTACACTATGTTTTATAGATAAATTCCTAGGAGCCCTAAGAGTATTCTACACTATGTTTTATAGATAGGTTCCTAGGAGCCCTAAGAGTATTCTACACTATGTTTTATAGATAGGTTCCTAGGAGCCCTAAGAGTATTCTACACTATGTTTTATAGATAGGTTCCTAGGAGCCCTAAGAGTATTCTACACTATGTTTTATAGATAGGTTCCTAGGAGCCCTAAGAATATTGTACACTATGTTTTATAGATAGGTTCCTAGGAGCCCTAAGAGTATTCCACACTATGTTTTATAGATAGGTTCCTAGGAGCCCGGCACTATGTTTTTTAGATAGGTTTCTAGGGCCCTAAGAGTGTTCTACACTATGTCTTAAGCCAATTTAAGGTGTGGTTCTTTCTGAACCTGTTCGACCCAAATTGAGGTTGTACCATCAGTACTTGCTCTCCTTCTCAAAACACACCTACACATTTGAGATGTTGTACACGGGCATTGCTGCCAGGTTTCTGCTGTGAACCCACTCAGCACTTGAATGGGCGGCATGTTTAAATTCCAAACCTCCATCATAATATTACTGGGAAGGGGTTAATGAATTTCTATAGTAAATATTATTTTTTCTTATTTTCTAAAAAGATAAATATTTAAAAATGTTCTATTCTCCACTGGAGTTCACAAATTACTCTGTTTGGGTTTTCTTTACATTACATTACCTTTGCTCAATTATGAGCTTCCTCTTCTTCTTTGAATTCCTCAAATTTTCTGAGAAATTGGGTGGCAGCAGCTTCTTTATTTACAGGGTACATATTAGTTGCCTACTATGTACCAGATAGACAATATACCCATAGCAGAGGTGTAGCTAGCGGGGGGGCAGATAGGGCGGCTGCCCTGGGCCCACTGACATTTAGGGCCCACCCTGGGGCCGCCATTAATACATCTTTTACTTTTAACTAGATCGGTGTCTGCAGACACCGATCTAGTTAAAACGCTTCCTATCACTTGCTGTCTTGTAAACCGCAAGCCACTTCAGGCTTGCGGTTTACATGACAACGAAAACACAGTGATCGGCACAGGCGGCGCGATGGGGCGATGACGTCACAAGATCGCGCCTCCTACGCTGAGACACTGACTTCCGGTGCGTGGACCCTGCGCGCAGAGCGCGGGTCAAGAAGAGAAAGCGGCGTCTCCATTCGTCATGGTCGCAGGAAGGTGAGTATAACTTATATTTGTTTTGTTTTAGCTTAGTTGTGGCTATTTTAATAGTATAAGGGGTTGTTAGGAGGGGCAATTATAATTATAAGGGAGGGGGCATTATGAACATAAGGGGGGGTCATTTATATAAGGGTTATTACGGGGTACAAGGGGGGAAGTTATTTATATTAGGAGGCATTATGAACATAAGGGGGGTGGTCATTGATATAAGGGGTCATTAGAGGTGCAGTATTTATGTCAGGGGGAATCAGGGGCATAATATGAGGGGGCAATTAGTTTAATAAAAGTGACACTTGGGCTTTATTAAGACTAAGGCCCCACGTAGCGGGCTGCAGCAAAAAAGCTCTGCAGGAAAAACCACGGCAGTAACGCATTGTGGTTTTTCCCGCAGCGCTTTTCACAGAAGGGCCACAGATTTTTACTATGCAGACTTTCTGCTTCCATTATAACTATAGGAAAACCGCCAGTGTTTCCGTAGGTATAATTGACATGCTGCGATTTCCAAAACCGCAACGGTTTTGGAAATCGCAGAGTGTCCGCTGCACGCATTTTTCCACAATGTGTGGATGGGATTTGCCAGAATCCCATTCACTTTGCAGGAACTGCAAAATGCGGCATTTTTTTCCCTGTGGCCACGTGGGGCCCCATCCCATCCCCACTTTGTGGTAAAATATGCGCAGTGGACATGCTGCGATTTTCCAAAACAGTCGTGGTTTGGGAAATCTCAGCATTCCTATGGAAACGCTCCCGGTTTCCCTGTAGATATAATTGAAGCAGAAAGTCCGCAGAGGAAACCTCTGCAAACTTTCTGTGCAAAGAGCAGCAGGAAGAACCGCGCTTTTTTGCTGCAGGACGCCACGAGGGCCCTTAGGCTTAAAGAGTTTTCCAGCTCATTTTTAATTGATGATCTATTCTCAGAATAGATTATCAATAAGAGATAAGTGACCCCCCACTGATCAGCTGTATGAAGGGACTATGGCGCCTGTTTATATCACACGCTGTCTGTATATAGTGACCGTGTGATGTAATTCCAGCCTTGTCACATAGACATGTATAGGACGAGGCTGTAGTTACATGACATGGCCGCTATGAGATGATACTATGTAAACAGAGAAGGGGTCACGGCGCTTACACAGGTACCACGGTTCACTAAAACAGCTGATCCTGGGGGTCCGGGGTATTGGAGCCCCAATAATTTTTTTCCCTTTTTTTTTCCTTTTTAATTAGGAAACACCTGGGACATTATTAATAAGGGGCACTATTTAAAGGGGTGCACAGGGAAGTTATTAATTTAAAGATGCACTTGTGGGTATTATTATGGGGGGTTATATTATATATTTTATAATTGGGGTAACAGCAGGATGGGGGCTTTGTGTAGGTGAGGATAATGTGGGTCGGTGCCTGGAAAAGTGAGGAGCCAAAAATGTCTGTGCTGCAAACTTTACAGAGACTGGAAGAAGTGGTCATGGCGGTTCAGATGAAAAAGATGCGGAATGTGAAGGATTAGTCAGAGACGTCACCGGTAAGTCACTAAATGTTATTGCCCTGTATTTGCCTAAATCATCTGCAGAGCCCTGTGTAGATCCGATATATACCACTATACGCTCACCGTATACTCATAGTATCGGTATACGAACATGTCCAAGTTGGGGGCCCACTTGGACATGTTCGCCCCCCTGTGCTGAACCCCTAGCAGATGTCACTGGACTCTTATTTTGTAGGTTATATGGACATATCTATAGCTCCAGATCATGGCATCCTTGTCTATTGATAGAATATCAATCCATTATGACATCTACTGATCGCTATAAAATTCTACAATATATACATATACTTTGGGTTTGGCGGCTGCCATATTTAAAATAGTTAAAAATCAGTTTATACTAGTTTTTGTCAAGCATTTTTGAAAACATAGCTTTTCCACTGTGGATATTTTTCTGCAATGTGTGGATGGGACTAGCTGTGTGTATTTTACCTTTACCTTTTTTGACTGTGAAACTCCACATTTTTTTCCACGGCGTTTACGCTACGTGGGGCCCCGGCCTTAAAGAGCCCCAAATGCACAGAAATGTATAGAGCTGTATGAGTTTTATTTAAAATTGATACAAATCATTCCAACTAAGAGAAACAAGTGTTAGTGTTAGTTCTGTTTCTTCTTCAGATACATTTCAGGGAACATTTTTGAAGATTTTAAAGACTTTTGTTGTTTGCATCACTTTGATTTACAGCAAATTACAAAAGGGTTACCGCAGTTTCCCCATTTGTCCTTTTTTTAAAGTTATAACAATATAACAATCTCTTTTGGGTTAATTTAATGTCATTTTATTTTATTTTATTTTATTTAGTGACTTATTTATTTTGGAACTAAACCAGCACAAATTCTAAAAATGAAATAGCACAAAGAAAACATGGGAAAAATACAAAAAAATTATTTGTTTAAATTTGAAGTCATGCTTGAGCAGTTTGTAATAGATTGCATAGAATTAGCAGTCCACGACACTCACCAATACTATAAACCAGCGGTCCCCTACCTTTAGTTCTCCATGGCCTAGCAGGGAGCGGGGGGCGGGGCATGCAGTTTAGGGGCGGGCTTTGGTCATATACTGTAAACAGCGCTTTGGACGAGAGGGGTCGGTGATCTGGCCACAGTGTTGTGGCTCCTAGCATAGCTAATGGCGGGGACCTGGTCTACAGCGCTGTACACCGAGGTCCCGCGCCATTAGCTATGCTAGGAGCCACAACACTGTGACCAGATTGCCGACCCGCCCCACATAATGTGACGGGAGCCGCCTTTACCGAGGCCAGCCCGTTGCTCCACTGACGGCCAAAAGACCCCCAACGGCCTGGTCCCGGTCCGCGGACTGGTGGTTGGGGACCCCTGCTATAAACACCTGTCTATATCTGCTTAGTACATTACAGCAGATCATAGATGTGGGAGTAAAAAAACATATAAAGAGTATCGTCTGTTTCACCTGACGCTTCCTCTAAGCCTAGAATATGCACTAAGTATAGCCATGGATAATGTTAGTAGGTATATATAGTGACTAGACTGTGTTTACTGGCATCTGATTGGCTTTGAGGTTCTGAGCTGCTGATTGGTTCTTTACATGTGCTGGGATTTCCCGCTGTGGAGGGAACAGGTAGAGCTGTTTTATTCAGTGTCCTCCAAAGAACTGTACAGCAAGGAGCTCAATGAGAAAAACACAGATAAAATAAAAAGTGCAGTAAAAATATGATGAGTTAAAGGGGTTGTGCTATTATGGACACTTATCCCCTATATACATGACAGGGAATAACTGTCAGACTGCTGGGACTCGCATTATTAAGGACAATGGGGGACTGAAAGTCCCCCTAAAGCCTTCTTGTGACAGGAGCACCAATGAGCTTGCATGACCGGATCTCCATTCACTGCTATAGACTGCAATCCCGACAGCCCTATAGCAGTCAATGGAGCACCAGTCACTCAAGCGCACTAGTTATAAGGAGAATTTAGCGGAACTTTCAGTCCCCTCTTCTTCTCATCACTGGGGGTCCTAGCTGTTAGACCCACCAGTGACCTTACACTGATCTTCTATCCAGTGAATAGGTTATACGTGTCCTTAACGGTACAAGCCCTTTAAGTCTCTTTACACAGTTATTAATGATAACTTCCTTATTCTACATTTTATTGAATGAAATGCATTACATTTGTTCTTCTATACACCACGACATCTCCACAGGTCACTCGGTATCACGATATTCATCCTTTCATGGATTTTCAAAAAGAATCAAGTGTAACATCAGTTCCATACAGGTGGTGCGGCATGGAGACAGAAATGTACAGTACACGCACAAATGTCAAATTCTGATGCCAATAAGCTTTTTTTAATATACCAATTAGTAACATTTTTGGAATGACCTTCTCTAGGATGTAATAAGTGTGTGACATTTCCTTACCATTGTCAGATTCTCGTACTTTCACCCTTTCCTGTACTAGAAGTCCTGTAGAAGCTGTCACTAGATATTTACTTTGTAGACTATTAAGACAGATCTGTTCATATAACTTAAGAACCTTTCGCCACCTCCAACAAGTCCAGTTACATCTATTAATAGCTGCTGCTCCACTGATTCTGGCACAGTTGGAATTTTTTCTCTCGCCCCCATTGTTCCTGAGCAATCAAGGCTGTTAGTTTTGGTGCCTGATATTCTCTTTAGACTCTACACTGTCAGGAGGGCGGTGCCAGGTAGGAGCAGACAAGGGGGTGTGATTCTGAGCTATAACACTGGCTGCCTCTGATTGGAGCTCTGAACCATGCCCCCTGTCTGACACCGCCCACCTGACATTACAGAGCTTAAAGAGGACCTTTCACGTCGCCTGGCACCCACAGTATTATATACCACTAGAAAGCTGACAGTTTGATGAATTCAGCACACTGTCAGTTTTCCTCATGTGCACCCAAGTACAGGAGATATTGGTCCCGTTAGTTTTGGCACCGATATCTTTCCACTGTCAGAAGGGCGGGCCTTACAGCCTTGCTGGGTGGTAAGGAACACCCCCCCAGACATTACTCTTCCATAGCAGTGTACTGTTAGAGGGGGCGTTCCTTACTGCCCAGCGATGACTCTGAGCATTAAGGCCCACCCTTCTGACGGTGAAGGGATATCGGTGCTGAAACTAATGGCACCGATATCTTCTGTACCTGGGTGCACATGGGGAAAGCTGACAGTGTGCTGAATTCAGCACACTATCAGCTTTCCAGCGGTATATAAAAACGCCAGTGCCAGAGGACGTGGAAGGTCCTCTTTAAATAGCACATCAGGCACCAAAACTAACTGTGCTTGTTGCTCGGGAATGGTGGGGGCTAGAGAGAAAATTCCAATGTGCTGGAATCAGTGGAGCGGCACCTATTAACAGATGCTAAGAACTTGAATTGGTGGAGGTGGAGGTCCCCTTTATATCACAGTGTCGCAGCAACATCTTTGGGGAATCATCTAAGAAATACAGACATTGAAAAGTTTAAATTGACACCAGAGGTGTAAAATCTGTAATGGGCCCCACTTACTATGTGCTTATATTTTAGAGCGGTCTTTGGACCCCTCAGGCTCCAGGGCTCAGTAGTGATTTCTACCTCTCTCCGCCTGTTACTACATCTCTGAATGACACTTATTGTGTTAGCAACACTGTGGCATAGAGTGTTATCTCAACCCCTTCAATGGCTTTTGAATGGCTTATGCTGTGTTCTTTGATAAGGTATCTTGCTGCAGCAAATTATCCCACTGAAGGAACTTTGCTCCATCTGTACTTGACCTCTGTTATCTGATGATCTTCCGATGAGTTGTTCTGTAATGGAGGTGATGAAACACATTGAGACTAGGAGGAAAATTGTATGGACCTTCTGAGTCTCAGATCTGTGAATAATTAACTCTTTCCTGATATCTGCTGTACATGTCTTATAGAACAGACTTACTCTGGCGGTGTTCTTGATAGAAATAACTCTGGTAACTGACTTTTAACCTTTCAGATGCCATGGTGAATTGTGATCATGGTATCTGAGAGGTCAGTTAGAGGAAGGGAGGGTTGCCCGAACAACCAGATGCCTGTGGCAGAGCTTAACAAGAACATAGTAGATTTACAGCAATCAAATAATCACATGTTAAAGGGGTTGTCTGGGCTTAAGCTTTTTATGGCCTATTTTACAGTGCACTGCAATGCAATAACAGCTGGCCCCGCAAAAAAAGCCTTACATTTATTTATTTATTTATTTATTTATTTATTATGCTTACTTATATAGCGCCATCATATTCCGCAGCGCTTTACAGACATTGACATATCCTCATACCCGGAAATATAAAAAAGTTTCAAGTTTCAGAATATGGTGTCTCCAAAAATTTTTTTTGTCAAGTTTTGGGATTTTTTAAGGGGTTAAAATGTAAAAAAAAAAAAAAAAAACTATATAATGCTAAGGCTCTATGTAGCAAGCTGCAGCCAAAAAAAAAAATTTTCCTCTGCAGCCTGTCTGCCCCTATTATACCTATATGGAAAACGCCAGTATTTCTGTAGGTATAATTGACATGCTGCGATTTACCAAAATGCACACATTTTTGAAATCGCAGCATTTCAACCGCGGATTCTTTTCTGCAATGTCTGGCTGGGATTAGCCAGAATCCCATCCACTTTGCAGGTAATGTAAACCACAGCATTTTGGCCATGGTGGAGACACCCAATTTGGGGCCCCAGCAGTTTTTCTCCAATTCCACCCCATTCTGAATTTTTTTTCCAGCTTCCCATTACATTGCATGGAATATTAAATGGTATCATTACACGGAAAAATTTGTCCTGAAAAAATTAAGCCCTCCTATGGCTCTGTAAACAGAAAAATAAAAAATTATGGGATCTCGAAAATGGGGAGTCAAAGACAAAAATCGATAAATACTTGAGGCAGGAAGGGGTTAAAGAAATGAATGTGTTAGCCATCAAATCTGAGTACTTGGTTCAGTCTCTACAGGTGAGCATGCCTTCTGTGATACTCCTGCTCCTGCAGGGCTCTTCAAGATGGTTGTCTTGGTTGGCCCCTCCAGAAGTTCCTCATTCGTCTTCCTCACTGCCTTCGTATCAACTGGTGGCTTTGATAACCCAGTTGACTCCACTTGCGGTGACGTTGTGTGCCATCTCCTCCACCAGTGCTGATACTGCTTGTTCCTAATAGCTGACTGGTGGCTAGGTACAACAATATAACAGATGATATTGAGATTCTTTATTTTGGATTGTTCTATTCTAAGGTCCACAGAGACATATGATGAGCCCAGAACAGTCTCTAGGCGCCAAATTATACACCCATACAACTCAGCCCCAGATGATCATGACCCTCAATGTTTTATATCACACACAAAGAAAATACTAAATGTCTATATCATCACTTCAGTTTATTTAATTGAATTGCAAAGGTCAAGAATTGCTAAAAATCAGAGAGAATGGCTGCTGGATCAGGATATTCAGTGTCGTAGACGCAGCATCTCGTCCAAGACTATTGACATATTTGGCCAGATTACATGATCAATGAATGACATGATCCTCATATTACAAGACAAATCAGTTTTTTAATAACGCAAAGTTGCATATACCACATTTTGTTCATGGCTAACTCTTGAATTGTTTTGGTCATGTGGAACATGAGAGATATAAGAATATTCAACTTCTTTTGTTGCCTGTAAAATAGCAAAGGATGAAATTACAGTGAGAATCACATTTACTGAGAGGTTAAAGCAGTCACATGGAGCTTTAGGTTAGCCTATAATCAATGTATTTCATTACCATGAGCTCTATCAGTGGTGGAGGGTCATGAAATCAGTGCTGAGGGTCTGCTAGTCCATGAAGGTGATAAACAAAAAATGAGGGGGATCTAGCAAATACTACTAATAGTTATATTATGTGTGATGAGCAGGAGGTGGATCCACACACCATCACTTATGTAAGTTTGACAATGGTATCTTATGGCCTCCTAGCTTCTGGCTATCTCTAAGCACAGGATTAAGTCTTTATCATATTTATGTGGCTTGAAGAGCTGTGTTTGGTGCTTGTAGGACTAAAATGGGCAATACAAAAGTCACAGAAAAGAGAGGAGAAATTTTTTTATAGATTTCAGGACAGAGCTCAAAACATACTATCATAGGGGTTAATAGTATAAAAAGTCACCTTATTTTATAGAATTTGCCAAGGTAACACTGTGGATTTGCAATGCGCTAACAATCCCTGGAATTAAGTATAATCCCAAGGCTGAGGTGGAGATTACTTCAAATAGCTGTATCTCCAATTTTTATGCTACCTAGAACAATGGTCCAGGAGTACATGCTGCTTCAATTGGTCTATGGTTTTGGTATAGCTAGACTTGTAATCTTGGTGACATATGAAAGCTGAAAATCTCTGCTTTTGTATGACACCAGAACCATTCTAAGTAGTAGAACATTGTAGAAACTGCTAATTGAACCAAGTCTGATCCTCAGCTTCTTCCGACAGTACAAGAAAATCATAAAACTAGATACTCAATATATATATATATATATATATATATATATATATATATATATATATATAGTGATAACCTATGCAGATATAAAACCCAGGAGAAGCAGGGTACAGCTGAGATGGGTAATTCGGTACAGATGAGATAGATAATAGTACTATTACTTACTTCACTATTGCTGTAAATTACAGAATTGTCTGTAACTTTCATATACACTGAAGATCTAAAATGATAATAATAAAGTTAAACATGTCATACAAGATACGATATAGAAGTACACTTGTGCCCCTAAGTGAAATTAGTGGGTGGAAACCAAGGAGTCTGTAATTTATATTTTACTGTTTTTATGTTGTGAATATTATTTTTGTTTTTTGATTGACCAATCTCTCTTGTTTTTTTTGTCAGTATCACTTTTTGGACTGACCTAAGAAATCAAGATGGGGATGATGATTTTTAACAATTTTTTTGATTATTGTAATTCAAACTTCTAGTCTGGCGAATAACTGTATTATATTTAATAATTATATCATTATTAATTGTATGTTCTTTTAGCACTGGATATTATTTATATTGGTATTGTGAATATCATGTAAATATATTTAGAATTATATATTATATTTATATATGTGTGATCACTTTATATATATATATATATATATATATACACATATATCCATATACACACACACATGATGAGACACCAGTGTACATGCACCATGTACAAATAGCGCTCACTCTTTAGAAGTGGGGGAATGTTAGAGCCAAAGGACAATCTTAGTAAATTTTAGATGTAATAAACATAAAATGGTACAGTGTGTTAAAATAAAAAGATGGAATAAAGAAGACAATTACATGCAAAAAAAAAAAAAATGAAAGTACAACACATCATGCAAAGAATAAGCCCTCACATAGCTAAGTCAACAGAAAAATAAAAAAGTTATGAATTTTGGAAGACAAAATATGAAAAAAAGTCACCGAGCATTAACATGCAAACTACCCTGCGTCATTAAGGGGTTAATAGAAGATCTTTATGTTCCCTTGGATGGGGCATAACACCGGTTACTGCAGATATCACCTATGGCAGGAACTTACATTGATCCAGTTGATTCTGGTTCAGCGTTACAATTGCTGTAGATATTTCCATACTGATCTCCTTCTATTAATGATTCATCTATTACATTTGGGTTCTGAAGGAAAAAGTTAAAACAATTGTAGAGCTATTTCTGTATGGACATAGAAATTAGTATATTATACATAACATTTAGCCTCCTACAATTCAGATAATAATATCATACAGCAAAAACCATTGTAAAAAGCACGCTATACGGTAGTTTGCTACAACCTGTTAGTGAACCTGTTTGGGACCACTAAATTGACAGCATGCCTTTAAACAGCTGGCGTTCAGAGTCTGAAACCTCTGTATCCTACCCCTGGTATCCCTAGGAGTCATAGGTTAAAGATGCCCATTGTCTAATAAGAGGAGTCTGCTGGGAGACTTTGAGCACATGCACACTTTGCTTTGCTGCTCATGTGCTCAAAGTGCAGAGCATGCACAGTGATGCAGGGTATAGTGATCTCTGCTTCATAGCACGTCATGCACATGTGCCAGAGTCGCTCTGCAGACTCATCTCATAGGACAATGGGCATCTTCAACCATTGGCTGCTAAGGATATCAGCAGCAAACTGAAGTAGGATATAGGTTGGGGACCCTAAACCCCAGCTGAAAAAAGATAGAAAAACAGAACAAAAATACTCACATTGGAGAGATTCCTGATAGCTGTTGTTGTTCTGTACTTTGGGGAGGATGGAGAACATAAGTTGCGAAAGTACCTATTAAAGTGATAAAACTGTAAAATCAACATCAATTTCCATATAATATGAATGTATCTGATATCCAGGAGGTTAAAGCTTCAGTGTGTTGATAATTAAATGTATTACCAATATATATTTATATACAGTGCTGGCCAAAAGTATTGGCACCCCTGCAATTCTGTCAGATAATACTCAATTTCTTCCAGAAAATTATTGCAATCACAAATGCTTTGGTAATAATATCTTCATTTAATTTGTCTTCAATGGAAAACCACAAAAAGAATTGTCAAAAGCCAAATTGGATATAATTCCAAACCAAACATAAAAAAGGGGGTGGACAAAAGTATTGGCACCCTTTGAAAAATCATGTGATGCTTCTCTAATTTGTGTAATTAACAGCACCTGTTACTTACCTTTGGCAAATAACAGGTGGTGGCAATAACTAAATCACACTTGCAGCCAGTTGAAATGGATTCAAGTTGACTCAACCTCTGTCCTGTGTCCTTGTGTGTACCACATTGAGCATGGAGAAAAGAAAGAAGACCAAAGAACTGTCTGAGGACTTGAGAAGCAAAATTGTGAGGAAGCATGAGCAATCTCAAGGCTACAAGTCCATCTCCAAAGACCTGAATGTTCCTGTGTCTACCGTGTGCAGTGTCATCAAGAAGTTTAAAGCCCATGGCACTGTGGCTAACCTCCCTAGATGTGGACGGAAAAGAAAAATTGACGAGAGATTTCAACGAAAGATTGTGCGGATGGTGGCTAAAGAACCTCGACTAACATCCAAACAAGTCCTAGCTGCCCTGCAGTCCGAGGGTACAACAGTGTCAACCCGTACTATCCGTCGGCGTCTGAATGAAAAGGGACTCTATGGTAGGATACCCAGGAAGACCCCACTTCTGACCCAGAGACATAAAAAAGCCAGGCTGGAGTTTGCCAAAACTTACCTGAGAAAGCCAAAAACTTTTTGGAAGAATGTTCTCTGGTCAGATGAGACAAAAGTAGAGCTTTTTGGGAAAAGGCATCAACATAGAGTTTACAGGAAAAAAAAAGAGGCCTTCAAAGAAAAGAACATGGTCCCTACAGTCAAACATGGCGGAGGTTCCCTGATGTTTTGGGGTTGCTTTGCTGCCTCTGGCACTGGACTGCTTGACCATGTGCATGGCATTATGAAGTCTGCAGCATAATGTAGGGCCCAGTGTGAGAAAGCTGGGTCTCTCTCAGAGGTCATGGGTCTTCCAGCAGGACAATGACCCAAAACACACTTCAAAAAGCACTAGAAAATGGTTTGAGAGAAAGCACTGGAGACTTCCAAAGTGGCCAGCAATGAGTCCAGACCTGAATCCCATAGAACACCTGTGGAGAGATCTCAAAATGGCAGTTTGGAGAAGGCACCCTTCACATCTCAGGGACCTGGAGAAATTCCAGCAGAGCATTGTAAGAAACTCATTGATGGTTACCGGAAGCGGTTGTTCGCAGTTATTTTGTCTAAAGGTTGTGCTACCAAGTATTAGGCTGAGGGTGCCAATACTTTTGTCCGGCCCATTTTTGGAGTTTTGTGTAAAATGATCAATGATTTGTCTTCTTTTTCATTCTCTTTTGTGTTTTTTCATTGCAAGCAAAATAAATGAAGATATTATTACCAAAGCATTTGTGATTGCAATAATTTTCTGGAAGAAATTGAGTATTATCTGACAAAATTGCAGGGGTGCCAATACTTTTGGCCAGCACTGTAGGTAACTGAACTGGAAACATTATTTTTTTCAGCCCTGATAATATTTGCATTATGACAGTTTAATATCCCCTTATAAATGAAGATCTGCTGACGAGAATGGTTTTTAGATAGATAGATAGATAGATAGATATGAGATAGATAGATAGATAGATAGATAGATAGATAGATAGATAGATAGATAGATAGATAGATAGGAGATAGATAGATGGATAGATAAAAAATACTAAATTGCAGGGAACTCTGCACATAACACAAGGGCATTACTGATATAGTTAAAAACACCTAATATAATCTATAATTTAGAGGTTCTTTGTTATACACATTTAATCAAACAGTAAGAAGCCTGTACCTGCCACAACAAGGTGACCTCATTCAGATGGGAACCTACACTAAATAAACATGTCTCTCCTGGACCCAGAATAGGTCTCCCTTCTAATTGCACAGGTTAATCTAATTGGAATAGAGGATATATATATTTTCCACTTCCCCATCTGCCTTTGGCTATTTTGAAATAGAGTGTGCTCTGGATCCTAATCGCCCTGTGCTCACACTGTAGACCTATTCTGGATCCAGGAGAGGTATGTTTTTTTAGTGTAGGGTCCCATCTGAATGAGGTCGCCTTGTTGTGGCAGGTACAGGCTTCTTACTAGTTGATCAAATGTGTATAACAAAGAGCCTCTGAGTTATAGATTATATTAGGTGTTTTTAACTACATCAGTAATGCCCTTTGGGTTTCCATATACCCTTGTGTTATGTGCGGAGTGCTGCTGTAATTTTGTATTTTTTATATATCACTTTTTAGTGAGCACCTGTTCACACTGGGATGTGCAGTCTTAACCCTTTTTTTTTTTTTTTTTAGATAGATATAGATAGATGGATGGATAGATAGATAGATAGATAGATAGATAGATAGATAGATATTGTAGATGGATAATAAGACTACTACTACTTCTGGTGATTTTTTTGTCTCTGCATTTAATTTCTTTACCTTAAACAAAAGTAGATGATCAGAATAAAAAGAAGCAGAAAGAAAACTCCAGCAACTGTCCCCAGAATCAGAGGTAAATTCACTTTATTCCCTGTAAGAAAGCAGGAAAATCATTATGACATGAAAAGTATTCAACGGATTTCTTTGCATATAGCCTTGTAATCTCCTCCCTTTTTGTGTCACCAGCTCCAACACCAACCTATGTGTCTCCATGGTTACAGACTACTAACAATCCTTGTGTAGTCTGATCCTGCAGTCCTTTGCTCCTCCATTACCTCTACCTTATCTAATAATCTGTAGGTTATCAAGAAGAGGAGTCATAAAATGGGATTATCATCAGTAACAATGTGTTATCATTACTAACGTTTTATGTAGATCTCTGCTGAGGAGGAATTCCCAGCACTGTTATGAGCGATACATGAATACTGGCCAGAGCTCTCCTCATTGTCCTCTAGGGTCAGAGCCTTCCCTGTCTCATATAGTATAGACCAATCCTTCATCCAGGTATAGTGAGTTGCATCAGGGCGGCTGCTTAAGAAATCACAGATCAAGTCACCTTCATTGCTCACAGTGATGTGAACTCCAGTTGGTGCATCTATAGAAGAGAGAAAAACACATATGAAACAACTTCAAAGTTTTATAAAATTACAAATTTATACCCCAAAATGAGACAAAAATGTATGAAACAACCTCAAAGCTTTATAGTAAATATACAATCCATAATCTGATCAAAAATACAACAGTAAGGTAAAAGATCAGAGATGAACATTAGTAGATTTACCATCAGCCAAAAGGTCTCCAAGACGGAGCTTCATAGCAACCTCTATTGAAAAAAAGGGGTCATCCACCTTTCAAAAATTGATGGCTTATTCTGAAGATCATAGCTTCATTGGGGGTCAACACTAGGTGTCCCCGATCTTTAACTTCATGTGACCTGCGTGCACTTTGTGGCAGAGTTTCTTTGGTTACTTACACTTTACAAGACTACCACCCATGTGTGGTGTAATATCCAGGAGGAAACACATTTTAGGAAGTGACTTGTTCCAGTGGTGACTCCTATTACAGGAACTCAGTGAGGATGACTGCATGGTGAGGGGCTGGATATTATACATAGGGACAATGGCACTGAATGATACCCCTGCATTCGATAATTAAGACCTGGGGGCCAATACTTTTATACATATAATTTATATTATACTTCCAGATATTTTCACTACTATACTATATACACTTTGCTGTTGGTTGTTTCTGAAACTGAATGTGGATGACGTCTTAAAGTGCATGTTCACCATTGGCAGAAGCCTAGCAAGCAAAATGGGGGAGCCTGAAGCAGAAGGAAGATATTATTGTAGTTGGTGTTGCTGAGAATTGGTCAAACTAACACAATTGGGTTTTACACCCTTTAGAAAAGTTGCTGTACAGTAACAATGCTTTCAGAAAGAAGGATTCTTTATTTTTGTCAATTAACTAAAAGAAGGGAATGTAAATCCCTTCAATATTAACCCTACTATTTCTGAAAGAATGCTTACTTTGCAGCATGGTTTCATTTCCTGTCTAAAACTTTTGCCCAACACTGTATTTATGTATGTTAATAATGACATGTAAGTAAATGCAAAAGAAGCAATAGTGGGTGAAGATTGAGAGGATATTGAAAATGTGGAATTACAAAGAGGGTGAACACTAAAGTAAAATAATTTTTGGAGTAGTTTTTAAACCTTCCCAATATCACTGAGAAAAAAAGGAGTATAAGCGAATGGAGTGGCGGCACGGGTGGGTACAGTAGTCATAATAGACACAGGTAGCAAAAACCAGAGAGTAACCTGGCTCCTTAATTATGTAAGATAAATTGTAGATTAAGTTGTAGAATGTACACAATAGCAATATTCCAGAGCTGCTGCTCACACACAGTGAACAATCAACAATAGTTGATGGAAATGGCAGAAGGCATATGTTAAAAATCTGGGATAAAAACTTGAGCATTGCTCAAAAAATTAGTAGAAAACCAACCGTGGTAGTGAAAAATGGTTCAAGTTTTATTGGTTCCAAATGGACATATAAATAGGCAATGCATTTCGACACCGTACTGGCGTCTTCTTCAGGCCAACAATAAATTTGAGGTCCAGAGGGCAGAGGAACCAAAATTATTTTTGGCCTGAAGAAGACGCCAGTACGGTGCTATCATGGGAGCCATCATGTCACCATGAGAGCCAGGAGCCTTCTGAAGGCTCCCAGCCCTGCCATAGTAATGTAACTACTGAAGCCTACCTACAGCAGATTTCAATAGCTACATATCGAATCTTCCATAGACTGCAATACAGTAGTATTGCAGTCTATGGCACAGGTGATCTAAAGATCACATGTTCAAGCCCCCTAGGCGGGCTAAAAAAAAAAAAAAAGCTTTTTATAAACTAAAAGTTTAAATCAACCCCCCCTTTACCTAGATCACATATAAATATAAACTAAATAAAAGTAAACATAAACACATTAGGCATTGAAAATGCCCAAACTATTAAAATATAAAACCATTTGTCCCATATGGTAAACGCTGTAGCAGGGGGGGGAAAATCAAAATGGCTGATTGGGCAATTTTTTGCAAAATTGCCTCCCTAAAAAAATGGAATAAAAAGTGATGAAAACATCATACATTCCCCAACATGGTATCAATAAAAACTACATATTGTCCTGCAAAAAAAAAAAAACACACACCTTACACAGCTCTATAAACTGAAATATGAAAAAGCTACAGGTGTCAGAATATGGTGATTCAAAGATTTTTTTTTTCTTCAAAATTTTGAATTTTTGTAAAGTTATTAAAACATGAAAAAAAATATATATATAAATTTGGTATCACCGTGATCGTATCGACCTGCAGAATAAATCTAACATAGCATTTTTACCGCAGAGTGGAAGTCGTAAAAAGAAAACCTATAAGAAGATGGCGGTACTGCGTTTTTTCTCAATTCCACCTCATTCTGAATTTTTTTCTGCTTCCCAGTACATTGTACAGAATAATAAATGGTACCATTTTTAAGTACAACTTGTCATGCAAAAATCAAGCCCTTATATGACTATGTAAATGGAAAAATGTGAAAGTTATGGCTTTTGAAATGCAGGGAGTAAAAAACGAAAGCACAAAAATTAAAAATGTCTGAGTCATGTAAGAGTTAAAAAAGCCAATGCGTTAGCATCTCAGGACATATTGTAGAGCACCAGTTGTCACATATAGATATGACATCTAAGTGAAAGTGTGTGTGAATCTACTATATGTAGCTACTGTATACTACTAAATGTATTCCTATAGGGGACAAGTGTAAACATTTTAACCCCCATATAAAAAAGAACAATAGTATGTGAATATAAAAAATAACATGGTGAAAACAGGTAGGGCACCTAAATAATAGGAACAGGGTATTAGTAACTAAATGAGTTATTTAGCTTTGTATAACTAAAAGAAGAGACATTAGTTGATGTAGGTGGTATTGTGAC
Organism: Leptodactylus fallax; assembly: GCA_947044405.1. Classification (NCBI taxonomy): domain Eukaryota; kingdom Metazoa; phylum Chordata; class Amphibia; order Anura; family Leptodactylidae; genus Leptodactylus; species Leptodactylus fallax. The sequence continues at coordinate 176,163 of CAMRHE010000943.1, forward strand.
TGGTACAGGGCTAAGGGACTGTCACACGGCTAATGTGGTGCCTATTTTCAAAAAGGGCTCTAGTCTAACCCAGGTAATTCCACACCAGTAAGCTTAACATCCATTGTGGAGAAGCTTTAGGGATTAAAGAGTGAATATTGGGGAGGATACTTAGACAATGCCCTTAGGAGCGGCCCTAAGTCAAACCACTTGGTAACACAAGGGGTCCACAACCCACTGCCCATTACAACCATAAAACTGATAGTGAACATTGAAGAGCCCAGTTATGAGGAGAAATTAAAGAAACTATATGTATTTATTCTTGATACGAGATATCTATGCAGGGACTTAAAAATAATGTAGAAAAGCTGTTCCATGTAAAATACCCTCAAAAACAAGAGGGCACTCCCTCTAGCTAGAAAAATATAGGCTCAATCTACTCGGACTACCCATGTTTGTCTTCTATCTTTTAACCAGACTTTGAACCAGTTCCACTTGTCCTGACCTCTGCCTGATCATTGCATTGACCCTGTGCCATCTTCCCTGACTTCTTGCCTGCATACCACTATGAACAAATTCTGCCTGCCTTGGCCTCGGATAGTCTATTGACTCCAGCTCTGTCAGTCCCTTTAGTGTCATGCGCCAGTGCCTCTTCACCTGCCTGGGTTAGCTGCCACTGAAGAGGGACTACTATTAGGTAGTGACTGGTGGTTCCCTGCAGAAAAGTCCAGATCCAGATACAGGGGTTAAAGAGTAAAAACTTAAAAGTGAAAAGGTGAGCACTTACACAATGCCCTCAGGTGCAGCCCTAAGTCAAATCCATTTAGTGGCACTGTAGGTCCTAACTGGCTGCAATACACCCATCCATCCATTGGTGAAAATTGATGGACATATTTATTTTTTTAACCATATTAACTATGTCACTTTTTAGCTATGTAATTATATATACATACGTATTACAGGTATCTCTGTCGGGGCTGATTCTCCTCTCCCCACACTGTTTATGGCAGTACAGGAATAGGGATCCATATCCTTGTTCACATTATACACTGTGATCTCCCGTCCTGTGTCCAGTAATCTGGTTTTCCCTTTGTACCATTCATACTCTTGTACACCAGGGTTGGAGAAGCTGTTACATTGTAACGTCACATCACTGCCTTTTATTATATTCTTATTCCCAGTAATGGTGATGGTCACATTTTTGGGGACATCTGTGGAATGAAATGAAAGAAAAGAAAGTCTTCTTTGATCACCAATATTTAGGCTAAGACCCCACGCAGCGTCCTGCAGAGCTTTTTACAGAAAGTCCACAGAGGTTTCCCCTGTGGACTTTCTGCTTCCATTATACCTATATGGAAACCGCCGGCGTTTCCATAGGTATAATTGACATGCTGCGATTTCCCAAATCGCAACAGTTTTGGAAATGGCATCATGTCCGCAGCGCATATTTTAACGCACAATTTAAAATAAACAAACATAATCAAATTGGACATATCTGCATCCAAAAATGCCCAAACTATAAAAATATTTATCTCACACAGTGAACACCATAGCAACTTCTACGCAAATAAAATTGAATAAAAAGTGATCAAAACATTGGACATTCCTCAATATAGTATAAATAAAATCTGCAACTTAAAAACTGTGTAAAACCACCATAAAAGGAAACCAAAAAGTAGTTTGTGTCAGAATATGGTGCTTGATATTATTTTTTATTTTTTTTGCATATTTCAAAGGTTTGGATTTTTGTAAAACTATTAAAGCATGACAAAAACTAAACTATAAATTTGGTATTGGTCATTGCGCCAGCCCAAAGAATATAAGGAGCCATTTTTATGAAACCCTTAAGAAAATGGCACAAATGCAGTTTTTTGCTAATTCTACCCCATTCTGAATTTTTTTTTCTGGCTTCCCAACACATCTTATTGAGTATTAAATAGTACCATTACCAAATAAAATTTGTCCCACAAAAAATAAACCATCATAAGTCTCTATGGACAGAAAAATAATAAAGTTATAACTTTTGGAACGTAAGGAGTTAAAATAAAAATCAAAAAATTAAAAATGACTGTGACGGGCGGGAAAGGATTAAATATTCCATATTCAATATTTTTGGAATTACCTATTGTGTTTATTTTTTTGTTTATTTATTTCTAGGTGCAAATTATGAAAAGCTTGGTGATTAGTATTTTTTTAAATTCTTTTAGTGTTTTTATATTTTTTAAAAATATATTTAACCTTTTTTTTTTACACACACCCAAGGAAACTGGAAAAACCAAATATCAGATTGCTTATACTAATATACTGCAGTCTAAGGTAAAATTGTTAGTCTTGTATTAAATTGTGCCAGGCAGAGATTAACCCCTCCCCGCCACAGGCATTTTTCGATTTTCATTTTTGTTTCCCTGCCTTTCAAAATCCATAGCATTTTTATATTTCTGTTCATTGAACCGTATGAGGGCTTAAATTTTGAAGAACAAATTGTACTTCATAGTGGTACCAGTTAATGTTCCATACAATGTACTGGAAAGGTGTAAAAAAATTCAGAATGGAAAAATTACAAGAATTGGAAAAAAAAACTGCATTTCTGCGATACACATACAGGCTTTGTTTTTATGGTGTTCAACCAAAATGACATGTCACCTGTTTTCTATTGGTTGGTATGGTTTCAATTATAACAAATTTATATAGTTTGTTTTATGTTTTAACCCCTTTAAAAAGTCAGCACAACAAGAAAACATTTCTTGAAATTGCTTTATTCTGACAACCGTAACTTTTTTATATTTCTATGTATAGGGATGCATAAGGCGTCTTTTGTTGCGAAGCCAGATGTAATTTTTAGTTGTAACATTTTGGGGAATGTCTTTTGCTTTAATTTCTTTTTATTTAAATCTTTATGATAAGCGAAACACCGAAAAATATGGTGGTTCGGCTCCTTTGATTTTTTTTTTATTTTTTTTATTTTACCACTATACCTAATGTGTATGTGTTTCAAATTTTTATGTACATTACCTTTGTTCCAGACAAAGCAGGTTAATTTTTATTTCTTTTTTTAATTTTTTTTTTTTTTTACTGTAATTATTAGACCCCCTCGGGTCTTGAACCATCTTGAATGCATTTCAATGCTAATGCAGAATACCAGAATTTATACTGCAGGCTGCTCTAATTCAAGTTATTAGGCTCCCAGCTGTCATGGCAATGGGACACTAACCCCAGTTCTTTTTCCAGGGGCCACCATTCCACAATAAAATGGCACCCCTGTCAGTGGGATTAATGCCTGCGCTCAATATACTACAGTATAATAAATTTAAACATCTGCCATACTATTATGGTGAATATTGGGAAAGGGTTAATACTATCCTACCATTGTTAGGCCTGGGAGCTTTCAGAAGGTTTTCGGCTGCCATGGCAAGTGAGCAGCCCCTGCAGTCTCACCATGAGAGAGCCATTCTGTACCAGAAAGTAAATGTAGAACTATAAGTAACCTCTCAGATACTAGGGCCACATTTGAGATGTTTTCTATCATAGCCCAGCTACCAGGTGCCTGCCTGTAAAAGACTTTGCTTCTTCCAATAGCACTAAGTGCAAATAAACACACCCACAGACATCAACTCCCAAAAAAGGATAATTTTTGTACTGTTTTTAATATTAAAAATTGTAAAAAATATGACCGTGCACTTTGTTATTAAACAGACTGTAACCACCAACTACCATCCATTTACCCACAGCCATATCTGCTGCTGTAACTTTGACATTACTAGGGCTATGTTTACGTTAAAGAGGTAGAAAGGGGTAATATATAATCCTAGGAGCCTTTGGATTTTGGCTCCAAACCAGGGAGGTTGAACATTAGTTGAATGCTAGAGATGAAAGAGCCATTCAGTATTTTTTAGTGTTTTTTTTTTTTTTTTTTTTTTTTTGAGGTTGGGAGTTCAACATGCATGTTTGGACTGTGAATCACTAATATTATCAAAATACCACATTTATATAGGGGTTTTTAATATTCACAAAAAAATGTGCTTTTGTGTATTCAGAGCCATAACTGTTTTACTTTTCCTTTAATGGAGTTGTGTGAAAGCGTGGACTTTGTGGGAAGAGTTTATGTTTTTATTGGTACAACGTTGGCAATGATTTTTATTTAGCTAGTTTTTTTTTACAGCATTCAGCTTGATAAATTCTTGTGTGATAGCCTGAATTGCAGGAATTGTACAGTGGCGCATATACTGATACTACTCATGTCATCTGAGTCTATGTTAAATATGGATGGGAATTCAACAGTAGTCTAATAGCTGTCGAAAAGTAAGAGGATGACAATCAAAAGTACCCAGGCAAAACTAGGTGGAAATTACGGTATTGTTTAAGATGTGAATGTAGAACTATAGTAGGCTCCGGCACATCCCAACTGCACTTATGCCTCATTTTCATGTGTCTAAAAATACGTTTTTCAGGGAAGTGCCACATCTTTTGGACTATCTAAGGCCAGGGACACCCGTGGTATAAGTGGTGCAATTTGCCCGAGGTGGAAGCGCCACGGAAAAAATTGCTGTGTTTTACAGTCAGAGCAAAGTGGATGGGATTCTAGCGAATCCCATCCTCACTTTGTGGTAAAAACCGCACTGCGGATACATGGTGGTTTCCAAAACGGTGCGTTTTTGGAAATTGCAGCATGTCAATTATACCTACGGAAATGCTGGCAGTTTCCCCATAGGTATAATTGAAACAGAAAGTCCGCAGAGGAAACCTTTGCAAACTTTCTGTCTAAAGCGCTGCGGGAAGAACCGCGATGCGCGCTTGTTTGCTGCGCGATGCCACGTGGGGCCTTAGCCTCAAGGTATGAAGATGCTTAGCATTACATCCCCTACATTGCACTGTGGCTGGTGTAATATTGTGTTTCCTTTTGACTCCTTTTAAGGGGTCTCAGATAGTGTAAACATCAGAGAATGTCGAAACATTAGAGAACGTCTTCTTTGTGATTGACCACGACAACATTTTCCAACAGAAACAATCTTGTTTGTGCCAAAAGAAGGAGTCTAGCCCCCCAGTCACCTACACTATAAGTCATCTACACATATTAATATCTTAGCCATGTAATAAAATTATAATTGTCCACAGTCACCTATAATACATACAGATGATGTTCAGTGTTCTTGATCTCTCAGTTCTTCTTCCATTAGGATATGTAATGTTGCACTGAACAGAACTCCCATCATCCAAATATGAAGGAATATAAGTAAGTTCTGATTCTTCTCTCCAGGATCCTCCAGAAATGGTCTTTGACTGCTTCTTAATCTGACCAGGTTTGTTCCATTGTAGAGATGGAGGACTGGAGCGACACATGTGAACTACAGAACATCTTATAGTGGTGGCTTCTCCTTCTCTTATAGTCTCAGAGACTGAAAGCTCAATATTTCCCGGAGATTCTGAAAAATTGTATCATAAATTGTTACATCAAAATTCCATCACTTCTGCTTGTTTTTAGGTTTACACTGAAAGATCTATCGAGCTTAAGGCTAAGGCCCCACGTTGCAAAAACCGTAACGTTTTATAGTACCTGCAAAGTGGATGGGATTCTGGCTAATATCATCCACACATTGCAGAAAAATATTCACAAAAGACATGCTGTGATTTCAAAAACCGCCGCCTTTTTGTAAATGGCAGCATGTCAGTTTTACTTACAGAAACACTGGCGGTTTGCCTATAGCTATAAAGGGAGCAGAAAGCCTGCAGAGGAAAACTCTGTAGACTTTCTGTGAAAACTAATGCGTTGTCGCCACAGTTTTCCCATAGTCCTTTTTTGCTGCAGGACGCCACGTGGGGTCTTTGCCTAAAGGAGTATTCTCATCTCAGCCTTTCATGTCTCTACACTTCCCAGAGATGGTTGGTAGATATAGAAACATACGTACATGGCTGTTCTCTGTCCTGAAGAGGTAAAAAGGAGTTAAATGAGTTTTCCAGGAAAAAAATAAATTTGATGACCTCTCCTTAGAAAAGGTTAGCAATATCAGATTGGTGGTTGTCCGACACCCAGCAGCCCTACCGATCAGCTGATATCAATAGTCGCGGCACCATTACTAGACAGTGCACATAGCTGGAAACAAACAGCTCCATCCGCTGTGTAGTGTTAGTCAGTGAATACTGCAACTCAGATTCCAGTCAAATCAATTGAAGCCGAGCTGCAGTGGTCACTTACAGCCACTACACAGTGGACGGCGCTGTCTGCTTCCAACTCTGTGCACTGTGCTTTAACTGCACTGCGGCTACTGATATCTGCTGATCGGTGGAGCTGCTGGGTGTCATCCACTACCAATCTGATACTAATACCGTGTTTCTCAGAAAAATAAGACAGGGTCTTATATTATGTTTTGCTCCAAAAGATGGGTTAGGGCTTATTTTCAGGGGACGTTTTATTTTTTTCCATGAACAACAATCCACTCACCAGACCCCCTTACACCCGAAACAATTTAGAGTTGGCAAGTGCTAATGGTGGATGGGCTCTCACACACTGATCTGTGTCACTCCTGTCTCAGGCCCCTTGCCATTGCAGCAGCATTGCACTGCAGCCAAGCGTAGCAGTTGGCTCCCCCTGGTGAATGGAGGCAGCCACAACCTAGTCATGCCAGCGGGATCTGTGTGTGAGCAACCAGCACTACCGGTAGTCAACCCTTATTGTTGTGGAGAACTATCTCAATAGCACCATCTTGTGCAGATAGCTCCCTTAAAGTCGATGTGCGATTCTCTTTGGGGTGCAATTCTTTTGGGGTTGTCTTCTTTCTATTGGGGGTGTCATCTTTCCTTGATGAAGGGTCTACTGTATCTGTTCTGCTGTATTCTATTTACTTTTTACACGTATAGCTCTCTGGACACTTTTTTTTTTAATGAACTGTAGCTAGGGTTTATTTTCGGAGTAGGGATTATTTTTGGAGCAGGGTTTATTTTCGGAGTAGGGATAATTTTTGGAGCAGGGTTTATTTTCGGAGTAGGGATTATTTTCGGTGTAGGGATTATTTTCGGTGTAGGTCTTATTTTCGGAGTAGGGTTTATTTTGGAGTAGGTCTTATTTTTGGAGCAGGGTTTATTTTCGGAGTAGGGATTATTTTTGGAGCAGGGTTTATTTTCGGAGTAGGGATTATTTTTGGAGTAGGGATTATTTTCGGAGTAGGGATTATTTTCGGTGTAGGGATTATTTTCGGTGTAGGTCTTATTTTCGGAGTAGGGTTTATTTTGGAGTAGGTCTTATTTTTGGAGTAGGGATTATTTTCGGAGTAGATCTTATTTTCGGAGTAGGGATTATTTTTGGAGCAGGGTTTATTTTTGGAGTAGGGATTATTTTTGGAGTAGGTCTTATTTTCGGAGTAGGGTTTATTTTCGGAGTAGGGTTTATTTTCAAAGTAGGGATTATTTTTGGAGCAGGGATTATTTTCGGAGTAAGGATTATTTTCGGAGTAGGTCTTATTTTCGGAGTAGGGATTATTTTTGGAGCAGGATTTATTTTCGGAGTAGGTCCTATTTTCGGAGTAGGGATTATTTTTGGAGCAGGGTTTATTTTCGGAATAGAGATTATTTTCGGAGTAGGGTTTATGGTTTATTTTCGGAATAGAGATTATTTTCAGAGTAGGGTTTATTTTCGGATTTGGGTTTATTTTCGGAGTAGGGTTAATATTTCAAGCATTCTCCAAAAATCCTGAAAAATCATGTTAGGGTTTATTTTAGGGGTAGGTCTTATTTTCGGAGAAATGCAGTAGTCTATCCTAAGGAAAGGTCACTACAAAAATTTAAGGAAACAAAGTAGAAAAATCATTAAGTTCAAGAAGTCCGAGCCTGTCCGTCGGTACATTGAGGGAGTAACCCTTTAGTGTACAGTTCATATTTATTTCTTTATTGGATTGAGAATGACAAAATGCACCAGTTTCATTTTTCTATTCTTTTATTTGTCTGTGTTTACAGAGCACATGAAGAACAATGGAGGTGTTTCAAGACTGGTGATTTATACCCTGGTCCTAATCTGAAGCATAGAGGAATATGATGTGGTAAATTCATCAATAGGTCTCTAAATAAATTTGGGGCATCTTTTAGCAGTCCTGACAGATATATCAGCTGGTGTAGATTTCTGCTATAATTTAAACCAGTTCATGTTTAATGGGAAATTTTTCTGCTCCATCCTTCTGGCTCATGAATATTTAAAAAAAAAAAAAAAACTGGGTTTTTCTTACACCAGAAAACAGTTTAATATCCCTTCTTGTGTATTCCTGGTGCAGTCCGCAAACAATCCCTTGTATAATCTGCTCCTGCAGTCACACTCCCTTCCATCTCTCTCCTACTTCTTACTAACATGTATCCATTGATTAGCAAGACATAGGGGACAGACAGGGGACAATATGGTGTCCTCATCCAACTACACCCGGTTTGTTTGTTTTCCATTATTGTTACAAATAAATGTAAATCATTGTCAATAATCTGTGAAATATTCACCTATGACATCGAGCTGGAGAGATCTGGAATGTTTCTCATATGCATTTATCTCTTTATCTTCTGCTATTCCTGGATAATAATATTCACCACCATCTCCTCTTCTCACAGGGTCTATCCGCAGGGTACAGCTGTTCTTTCCTGGTACCAGTGAGGTCCGATCTTTGTAATTTGCTATTATTGATGATGAGTCCTTGGTGTTTAGGATCTCTGGATAACCCACTGTACGATATAAGTACCATACAGTGCCGGATATCTCTGAGTCCCCGGCTGGATGATATGTACAAGGAATCTCCACACAGGAGCCGATCAGAGCAGTCATTGTAGTAGGAAATGTCCATCGCTGACATACAGAACCCAGATAGAAGCCTGGAAACAATCAGCAGGAGATGAGGCTGGAGTCACAATGTTTCATTCTACCTGGTTACATTTGTATATTGAGTTCTTGTTACCTTGAAAGATGATGAGATGAAACATCTGCCTAACATCAGCCATTCTCTACTACTTGTCAGTGACTAAAAAACTCTAGACCTGGTCACATCTCCTGCCAGATCTGAAAAATTAAAAAAAATATCACAAAACAGGTTTAGAAAACCACAAATAAAATAATAGTTGTGATCAGAGCTGAGATATACTACATCCATTCATAGCTGCCTGGTAAATTCTGCCAATTCTATACACTCTGTATTTTGGGTTCTTGTCATGTATTCAGACTCCTCCCTTCTGACTATTTGTCAGAGTTCCCTGTTTCGTTACTTCTAGATTGTTACTTGCCTCCTTTTGGTTCAGAGACTCTTTCCCGCAATCCTTATGGATATTTTCAATATTTTTTGCGGCCACTGATTGTTATGGGAACTTTTGTGTCCCCAGGAGGGTAAAGCAAGTGACATAATGTTAGTGACATTGCCCTTCAGAGCTTGTAACCTCAAGTCCATGTCCCCTGTTATGTGCAGTAAGTCATTTACCGTCCTTATCCTGATTACTTTTGTGCACCATCATGTTCATGCCTGGTATCTTGGCTATTAGATTCTCTCAGACCTCATTCACATGGACATATGAAAAATCATCTGAGTTGACAAGTTGTGGGAACAATTTTTCATAGGTGTATAAGAAGATAAATGTGGAGTATATAATGATATATTACAGGACTCATGTAGTAAGTTTATACCATCTTGTAATAAATGTCTAGGAATTAAAGGAAACCAATATGGCTGAAAATGGAAGTCCTGAATAGAATAAGACAGAAACTAAAAACGTTGAATTCCGAGGGTTCAGACAAAACGCTCCAGGACTACAAAGACACCAATAAGAAACATAGAACTGAGATCAAGATAACAAAACTACTACACACAAAGATGACAAAACTACTACACACAAAGATAGCAAAACTACTACATGCAAAGATAACAAAACTACTACACACAAAGATAGCAAAACTACTACACGCAAAGATAACAAAACTACTACACACAAAGATAACAAAACTACTACACACAAAGATAGCAAAACTACTACACACAAAGATAACAAAACTACTACATGCAAAGATAGCAAAACTACTACACACAAAGATAGCAAAACTACTACACACAAAGATAGCAAAACTACTACACACAAAGATAACAAAACTACTACACACAAAGATAGCAAAACTACTACACGCAAAGATAACAAAACTACTACACACAAAGATAACAAAACTACTACACACAAAGATAGCAAAACTACTACAAGCAAAGATAACAAAACTACTACACACAAAGATAACAAAACTACTACATGCAAAGATAGCAAAACTACTACACACAAAGATAGCAAAAATACTACACACAAAGATAGCAAAACTACTACACACAAAGATAACAAAACTACTACACACAAAGATAGCAAAACTACTACAACCAAAGATAACAAAACTACTACGCACAAAGATAGTAAAACTACTACACGCAAAGATAACAAAACTACTACACGCAAAGATAGCAAAACTACTACACACAAAGATAACAAAACTACTACACGCAAAGATAGCAAAACTACTACACGCAAAGATAGCAAAACTACTACACGCAAAGATAACAAAAGTACTACACGCAAAGATAGCAAAACTACTACACGAAAAGATAGCAAAACTACTACACACAAAGATATCAAAACTACTACACACAAAGATAGCAAAACTACTACCCACAGAAATAACAAAACTACTACACACAAAGATAACAAAACTACTACACACAAAGATAACAAAACTACTACACACAAAGATAACAAAACTACTACACACAAAGATAACAAAACTACTACACACAAAGATAACAAAACTACTACACACAAAGATAGCAAAACTACTACACACAAAGATAGCAAAACTACTACACACAAAGATAGCAAAACTACTACACACAAAGATAACAAAACTACTACCCACAAAGATAACAAAACTACTACACGCAAAGATAACAAAACTCCTACACACAAAGATAACAAAACTACTACACACAAAGATAACAAAACTACTACGCGCAAAGATAACAAAACTACTACCCACAAAGATAGCAAAACTACAAAAGTATTCAGCCCCCTGTACTCTGATACCCCTAAATAAAATCCAATTGCCTTCAGAAGTCACTTAATGAGTTAATAGAGTCCAGCTGTGTGTAATGTAGTCTCAGTACAAATACAGCAGTTCTGTGAAGGCCTCAGTGGTTTGTTAGAGAACACTAATGAACAAACAGCATCATGAAGACCAAGGAACTCACCAGACAGCTCAGAGATAAAGTTGTGGAGAATATTAAAGTAGGGTTAGGTTATAAAAACATATCCCAAGCTTTGGGCATCCCAAGGAGCACTGTTCAATCCATCATCCAAAAATGGAAAAAGGATTCTACAACTGCAAACCTACCAAGACATGGCCGTCCACCTAAACTAACAGATCAAGCAAGGAGAGCACTGATCAGAGAAGCAGCCAAGAGGCCCATGGTCACTCTGGAGGAGCTGCAGAAATCCACAGCTCAGGTACAGGGAGAATCTGTCCACAGGACAACTATAAGTCGTGCACTCCACAAATCTGGCCTTTATGGAAGAGTGGCAAGAAGAAAACCATTGTTGGAAGTCATAAGAAGTGTCATTTGCAGTTTGCCGCAAGCCATATAGGGGACACAGCAAACATGTTTATTGTACTTCTGGAACAGTATGGAGATTTCAGGATACTCCAGACTTCCAATAAACAAAAAAAAGGAATATCTATAGCAGATGAGCCTTATCCCAGGGCAATGGCCGACTCTTCATGTTTTCTAAGATCACAATTGGACACTTTACTACTAAATACCTTTTACACATCATCTGATGGACCTAAAGATGTGATAACAAATATAAGAACCTTCCAACTCTTCCAATTAATGAAACATCACATGAGCTTGTAACATTACCCACAGACTTCCCTACTCGTAGCTCTTCCCTCTTTATATCTGCTATATTCAACCCCTTCCAGCCACAGCCATTTTTGTATTTTCTTTTTTACTGCCTGCCTTCTAAAAGCCAAGAGTTTTTTTATTTTTCCTTTCACAGAGCTATAGGAAGACTTAATTTTTGCAGGACAAGTTTTAATTTGTAACAATATCATCTAATATTCCATATGATGTACTGGGAAGATGGAAAAAAAATTCAGAATAAAGAGAAAACGTGTTTCCACAACTTTCTTATGAACATTGTTTATAAGGAATTCACTGAACATCCAAAATAATATGTTATCTTTATTCTGCGGGTTGTTACAATTACGTCAAAAAAATCCTATACTTTGAATAAAACATTTCTTGGAATCGCCATATTCTGACACCCATAACTTTGTTATATTTCTATACACAGGGTTGCATAAACCGCCTTTTTTTGCAGGGGCCAGGTATATTTTTTTATTTCTACCATTTTGGGGAACATCTGAAGTTTTGATTGTTCTTTATTTAAATTTTTAAGGATTGTGAAACTGCAAAAAAACGGGGGATTACGGCATTTACCGTACAGGAAAAAATATTTACTCTGTATATAGTATGTAGTAGATGGAAAATATAAAATATAAAACTTTGTAATAAATCTTTTTACATGAAAGTGATGTCGCCTTTCCCACGCAGCAGCCGGTACTTCCCATTTTTCTCCCTACAAAGTGTCTGTATATTCAGAAACCGACTCATTCCCCCAAATATTAATAAGTAGAAGACAGAGAGGGGGAGGAGGGGGATGCAGATGATAAATATCACTGATTTCAATAAAGACATAAAATAACATTGACTTATTACTTACCTGCTCTGTATCCTAATGTGACATCTATGAAAGCAGCACAATGAGGTCTCTCCTCCGTAGTAGAAATTTGGGGAAGTGACTTGGGTTAGTTATTTCCTGAAAATGCAACATCCTGCACTGCTTCACAGGACTCCATATTATCTCTGACCACAATTTTAGCAATTTATTTCCTCACACAGACTTACTTACACACTGTCTCCTCAGGTCTCGAGTAAACTATATTATACCTTCCTTTATTTTCAAATGTCTCCTTGAGCAGCTTTTATATTTGAGTTAATACATTCGGTAACATCCCTTCTACATGTGAACTTTTGAACAGGGTCATTTTGATGTTTTTGGTTGTCATTATGATTTATAAAGAGAAAACAAGAAGTTTGACAATAAATAGCTTCAACTAACCACTAACCATGAGCGAAGAAAAAGGTTTTGTGTTATCATTCATATTCTCTGAAAAAGGCATAAACAGCAAAAAATCTGCCGGGGTATGTAAACTTTTTAGCACAACAGTATAAAAAAGTTACAGGTGGCCGAATAAGAAAAAATTTTTGCAAAGTTTTGTATTTTTTAAGGGGTTAAAAACGTAAAGAGAAATTGGTATCCCCAAAATTCTACCGACCTATAGAATACAAGTGACATATTGATTTGGCTGCCCAGTGAAGGTCATAAAAACGCACGTTTTCTCCAATTTCACTGCATTCAGAAATTTTTTACAGTTTCTCAATACATCATACGGAATAATAAATGTCACCAATAAAGAGTTCAATTTGTCCCTCAATCACTAAGCCCCCATACTGCTCTCTGAATGGAAAAATGAAGTTATGGGGTTTGGAAGACGAGGAGTCAAAAATGAAAATCGAAAAATGCCTTAAGCAGGAGCGGGTTAAAGTCCCAGGATAACCTATTATATAATATATATAAACTTTGTTCCTTTCACATGAACTACATATTTTTGGGGAAAAAAATCAGAGTTTTCTTCTGCTTAAACTTCTGACATGTCCAGCTGATAGAATAGGTAAGAGAGGACATATCAGTATTGTCATACATTGCCTAGACCAGAGATACATTTACAGCCCAAATCAATAGTGTTACATAGTTTCGAGATCCAGGACACTGACTGGCAGCAGACAAAATATAAGAGGTGCTCTGCAAGCATCAAAAAGTTATTAACTATCTCAGAGGGTCCTTCTAGCTGCAGGAAGCCGATTTACCTGCCCCAGCTACCAATGTCATATGCCCAATCCTGCACATACAGTAGACCGGTAAGAACTCCGAAATCCTTCTACAATATTTTGAAATTTTTGTAACTCAGGAACATTAATAAATAAGGCATTGTTAACATTATTGACTCTTCCTATTATCATGTTATTCCACTTGTGCACAGGCACATCAGATAAAGATGCTTTACATATAAGAGTATGCCCATGAGAGTACCAGTATCATGTGTCTCTCCCACTGATGTGGTGATAGACTATATTTTATATCTGTCTGCTGTTTTCAGTGTTGTTCTGTATTTTTTCGCTATATTTATTTATCTGACGTATATGTATTATCAATAAATTTATATTTTTGTATTATTTTTCTTTTGCTCTATTTTTTTTTGTGTTTATTACTGTTTGAGCTTTTGACTAGTATTTTTTCTTGGGGTATTTTGTGGTTCTGATTATCTGATGAGCCGAGACTTTGACACAATAATGGGCAGCAGAAGACAAACCTATGTGGAGCTGATGTTGTCGCCGATCACTTCCACTATGATCTATGTCATATGAATGAATTCACAAATAACATATTAGACCTTATTAATGACATATCTTTATTCCTTGTATAAAGCACCAACATTTTCCACATCAGCCCCTGTCCCCAGTGGGGCTCACAATCCGCATGTTAATAACACACCAGGGTCAATTTTATTTATAGGAAGTCATTAAACTATAAGGATGTTTGTAAAGTGTTGGATAGAAATTGGAGACACTAGAGGAAGCCCACGGGGACAATATACACAAAATCTTTGTAGGTTTCACCCCTAGTCAGACTCAAAGACCCCAGTGTATAAGTCAACAATGCTACCCACTGAATCTCTGTGCTGGTCCTTGTGTCTTGCGTGTGCAATAATAACAATAATCTGTACAATATCATAAAAAGTTGATATATAAACATTCTGTACAGATAAAGGGTGAGCCTTCAGAATTATCTACTGGGCTCATGGTCGTCTGGTGGGCAATAGCTCTGACACAATTTAAGCCGAGCAGAGGTGAATCCCATTGGGAGCCTCAGTAACTCAGGAGTCATTCACAAGCAAATTAAACTAGACTTGCAAGTGTCACTTAGTGAAAGTCATCACAATGAATACCTGAGAGTAGGCAGAAACAGTATAAATGTATGGCTGCTACTGTTGTGTGTCTAGTGTTTTTCGACCACCTAGTGGATTTATAGTATAGCATGACATATACCAAGTCATTGCTGTTACCTTCTTATGAAAGGGCTAATGCACTGAGGTAGCAGTGTTTGTTGTGTCTAAGAAAGCCCATTGTTTTGTCTACAACACAGCTTTTGAAACTTTCTGGAGGATATATAAGCTTACTTGTTGACTTTTATAGAACACCTCAATTTTCGTGATACGGACACAAAATGTTCCAGTCACCCCTCTTTTTGTGATGTGATCAGTAGCAATAGTGCCTATATCACATATAATATAAGAGAGAGCTCAGGGGTGCTGGAGATCTGTCTATTCTTCCAGAACACCAGGAAGTCACCCCTTTTAGAAGAAGCTTCCTGGATGTTCTGAGAGAGTTGACAAGTATGTATATGAGAAATATACAAGTGAACAAGAGACAAGTGAATAGTTGATGTCTATCATGGGAGGAGGAGAGAGGAACATGCTAGCAGCTGGCAAACTAAGGCTGCTGGTGAAGAAAGTTCCCAAGGTGGAAGTCAGCAGTCAAGGGTCTAGATGTTTGGAGAAGGAGGAGGATATGGATGACATCTCCAGTTGATATGTTTTTTTCCCTTCTTACCAGACCCCAGTAAGGACAGCGTATGGAGGAGCTGGTTGGCTCACCTTCTATGTGAAATGAGATGTGGTTGCTTGTCTTCCTGTGGGCTCAACTTTTGTCCAGGGGTCATTAGATGTTTGTATAGTCATTGGTTTTGAGCTGGCGCTCTGTTAAGAGACTGTAGATTGTCAAAGTGTTTGGTTGGTTTTAGGTTGTTAGTTGGATGGTCATCCTGTGTAGTGACTGACTAGTGATTCATTCCTATCAGGTAGACAAAGGTGCCCTGATCAGTATCCGACCTGTGAGTAGCTTAGGCTTTGTGTGTATTAGGTCCTGTGAGAGAAAATGATTGTTATTACAACTTGAAGTGCATATATAGTAGTCTCGTCTATGCTTAGACTTGTAGAATGTGTCATAGATGGGGCTCATGTCATTGGCTGTTGGAGTACACCTGCATGTGGATGGTCTACAGATCATGATTCTTTGTAGTGAGTTCAAGATACCCCTTAGAAAACATGTGATGGAGGAAAGGGAGACTCCCTCCCCGCAGATTCAAGCTGATGATTGAGAAAAGGTTGCAAATAAAAATAAGTATAAGAATATGGACAAGTATATGGAATCTGTGGATCCAAAAGGCTCAGTACAGCAGTAAATCTGCACTACTTGTTCAATAAGGTGAGAACTAAACTGTGCAATATGATGATTGGCATCAATACAATGACTTGGAAATGACAACTATATAATGTATGAATCAGAGGAGCTGACCAGCTTGTGGTGGGCTTCTGCTTATACACAGGAGTCTGTCAGGATAAACAGAGCTGTAGTCAACATTGGGTTGGGAGAGAGCAGCAGTCTGAGTCTCTGAAATAATAATAATAATAATAACAATAATAAAAATTTATTTATATAGCGCAAACATATTTCACAGCACTTTCCAAATTGTAGGGTTCAAGTACAGACAAAATGAAATATTGCAGAGTAATAAGTCAATTCACACAATGGAACTGATGGCCCTGCACACTAGAGCTTACAATCTATGAGGTGGAAGGGGTGACACAAGAGGTAGCAGGGGCAGCATCGGAGATAACATTGCTTATACTGTGGTCCAGATATTTTTGTGATAGAGGTTACTGTCATTACACATAAATAAAGCTGTATGAGCCAACGCCAGTCAGTGTCCTTTAATGTGTAGATGGTGCCTGGACATAAAGTTACAGTCTGATATGGCATCATATTCTATGGGCAGGGGCGTAACTACGAGGGTAGCAGCAGTAGAGGCTGCCACAGGTCCAGAAAATGTTTTTTTTTTAATAGATCCCAGTAACCCCAGCAGGTAACGGGCCCTATTTACTTATCAATCCCCGCTTCTGCTCACGGCCGCCTGCACTTCCCATTCTGCGGAGGCGGAGGTGGCTGTGAGCAGGAGCGGGGATCAGTAAGTGAGGCCACGGGCCACGAACCCCACAAACACTGATTTCATTATACTTGGTGGTCTTTTCAGATTGGAGGGCCAGGGGAGGTGAGGGAACATAAAAAACACTGTAACTTACCTCTCCTGTAAAAGACCCCAGAGTATAATAATTGTTCATGGGTGGCCCACAATGGGGTATAATAGTGTGTGCAGGGACCACTATGGGGCATAAAACTGTACTTATAGCACCCAGCAATGGCTCCCTACCTGAAGCCAGGGGCATAAATACTGGGGTAGCAGCGGTAGCGGCTGTCACAGGGCCCGGGACATTAAGGGGCCCGGAGCCCTGTGGCAGCTGCTATCGTGAACCCCACAAACACTGCTATCATTATACTCTGGGGTCTTTTCAGACCCCTGAGTATAACGATTGGGGGCCCAGGGTAGGTGAGGGAACAATGTTACTTACCTCTCCTGCGCTCTGCAGGCTTCGGGCCTGTTTGATGATGTCCCAGACGTCAGCCGACATCATTATGCGTCACGACTCCGATATGGCTCACGCAAGATCTAGTTCAACATTGAAGATAGCCGAAGTAGCGCACCAGAGTGCATCAGAGCCAAGAAGAGGTAAGTAGCCACTATGCTGCATAATACTGTGTGTAAGGGCCACTATGGGGCATAATACTGGGTGTAAGGGCCACTATGGGGCATAATACTATGTGCAGGGGCCACTATGGGGCATAATAGTTTGTGTAGGGGCCCCTATGGCGCATAATAGTGTGCGCAGGAATGCGGTTTGTGCGGGGGGGGGGTTGAGGACGGCAGTTCGGGGGGAGGCCCCATGTCAAATGTTCGCCTTGGGGCCCAGCCATTCCTAGTTATGCCACTGCCTGTGGGGTAATGCGGAAGCGTGAACAGAGGAGGGTTAGTTTTAGGGATTCTAACTGCAGAAGGGTTTACATTAGGAATTGTGATAGGCCTGTCTGAAAAGATGTGTCTTTAGTTTGCATTTGACGCTGTAGAAATTGGGAATTAATCTGATTGTCCGGGGTAGAGCATTCCAGAGAAGTGGTGCAACTCAGGAGAAGTCTTGGATATGGGAGCGGGAGGTTCTGATAATAGAGGATGTTAGTCTTAGGTCATTCAGTGAATGGAGAGCAAAGGTTGGGCGATAGACAGAGATGAGGGAGTAAATGTAGGGAGGTGCAGCATTATGGAGAGCCTTGTGGAGGAGGGTGATAAGTTTATATTGTATTCTGTATTGTATAGGCAGCCAATGTAGTGACCGGCACAGACCGGAGGCATCGCTGTAGCGTCTACACTGATAGATGAGCCTGGCCGCCGCATTCAGAATAGATTGTAGAGGGGAGAGTTTAGTAAGGGGAAGACCGATTAGTAAGGAGTTACAGTAGTCAAGGCAAGAGTGAATCAGGGCAACAATAAGTGTCTTTAGTGTATCTGTGGTAAGGAAAGGGCGGATTCTGGAGATGTTTTTGATGTGGAGATGACATGAGTGTGCAAGTGATTGGATATGGAGGGGGAAGGAAAGTTCAACGGGCATGCTGCCTGGGAGTTATGGTAAGGCCGGAGACTGCAATGGAGATATCAGGGACAGATCTATTAGATGGTGGAAACAGCAGTAGATCAGTCTTTGAGAGATTTAGTTTCAGATAGAGCGAAGACATGATATTTGAGACAGCAGAGAAACAGTCACTGGTGTTCTGTATTAGTGCAGGGGTGATGTCACAGAATGGTGTATATAATTGGGTGTCATCAGCATAGAGATGGTACCGGAAGCCAAATCTGGTGATGGTTTGTCTAATGGGTGCTGTGTAGAGGGAGAAGAGCAGGGGGCCTAGGACCGAGTCCTGAGGAACCCCAACGGCAAGGGGAAGAGCGGAAGAGACAGAGCCCGCAAATGATACACAGAAAGCGCGGTCAGAGAGATAAGAGGAGAAGAAAGTGAAATGCTGAGATAATAGTAGGTGAGTATCACCATAAGTACTGAATACAGTAATGATTGTGACTACTATTTTTTAAGATCACAGAAAGCCCTGGATTTTTTATTTCAGAAATATTGCCCTTTAGACTCCTGAATAAAGTAGGCCACACCTAATGTCATGCCTGCTATAAACATATGTCTGCTCCTACAAAATATAGTGGTACGTCTCTGGTTATGAGTGAATCGAAGCTGATGAAGTGGAATTTGATCCGAATTTCAGGAAATATTCAATTCACATTGAATCCGGATTTCCTCACGCTTCGTGGTAACGAATCGCATTTTTTCCTAAAATGGCTGCTGCACATGTTAGGACATGGGGCAAAGAACTCTGGGGAAGTGGGATCACCCACAATGCCATGTGTGCAGCCAATCAGTAGCCAGCCCTGTGATGTCACAGCCCTATAAATACCCTGCGCCATCTTGGATTCAGGCATTTTCCAGTGTATTTAGTGCAGGGAGAGATGTCAGCAGGTGCTAGGGAAAGTGGTAGAAATTACTTGAAAACTGATATTTTGCTCAATCGAAGTTCAGGGAAAGAGCATTAGAAGTGTAGGGAAAGGATAGGGAGGAATTTATACTGAGTATTGAAGCAGAACAGGGTTCATTTGGGGTGTTTGCAGCCTCGGTAATAGGAACAATCCTACTACACCTTGTTGTACTGACTGCCATTATATAGATCATACCTGTGTAATTCAAATTATTGGGGTCTTATTAGCCCTTGTGCAGTGCAGTTATACAGGTGCATCTCAATCAATTAGAATATCTATGAAACGTAATTCAGTAATACAATCCATAATCAGCGTCTTCCATGATTGTGTGTCCTACTGAACCAGACTGAGGGACCATGTAAAGGCTTAGGAAACCTTGGCAGGTGACACTGAATTTACAATACTGAACTGAACTTACAATATTCTCATTTTCTTAGATTTGGGTTTTCATTCCCTGTAATCCATAATCAACATTTACAGAAATAAAACACTTGAAATAGAACACTCTGTGTGTAAAGAATCTAGAAAATATAGGAGGCCACTTTTTTAATTAAATTACTGAAAGAAATGAACGTTTCACCGATATTCTAATTTATTGAGATGCGCCTGTATGTTGTAAAGCCTTTTCTTGGTGTTGATTAGTGGGGAAAAAATAAGTGGTGTGGATCAGCCAGGATTTCCACCCACCAATGCCTGATTAAATCATCCATGCTGCCTTACCCAAACCTGGACTACCTGCCTCAGCTACTATTCTGATGCTGCCACCCGCCTGATGCCACACATCTGATGCCAAGCAATACTGATGGATTACTGACCAAATTTACCAAATCCTGACCGAGTGAAGGTTTATGCTAAACAGACAGGATCCATTTTTGGGAGGGGTTATTGTTCTGACAGATCACAGGAAGGGCAAAATAATCAGTGACGTCAACACAAACTTACTGCTGACACCCTCTCCACTCTGTCGGCTCTACTTGTATAAGCGTTTAATAGAACAGGTTCTGTAGACATCTATGTGGAATCAGCAGACGACGATGTAAAAGGAGTGCGCTCTCACTCTACAGTAGGATGTTGGGCCTCTGTACGGTTCTTTCTACCTGGCACTAACATGGACCTGTAAGGCTGGGTTCACACTTGAGTTAGTTGGTCGGTTTTGGCCCCGTAACTGTCCAAATAAGTGTAGTGTGCATCGATTCTAAGAGCGAGTCATACTGACTCACAGTATTGTTTGACAAAAAAAGAAACCAATTGAAGAAAAAATGGCAAAAATATAGAAATGAAATAATAAATAAAACTCAACTTTTATTAGAAAAATTAAAAACACAGACATCAAAAAAAGATGTCACCCATAATTATTCTAAGTGATCCTTTTAGATAAACCTATCCCAAATAAGGGGAAAACGTAGATACAATATTCTTTCAAACCCCCTTATTATATAAATACAGTATAGACTGAATGGATCAAAACAGTTTCAAAACATATCCATTCAATCTATACTGTTGAATTATGCTAGTAGAGCATTATCTGGTGATGTAATTTTGAAACCGCTGTATATCTTTAGCTATTTCATCGGCACTATGATTTTAGTGTCGTTGCATTTAGAGTAATGTCTCATTTTTTGAACTTCAATCTTTGCTATTTTAGTAATAACTGATTAATTCATTCAGATTTAGCTGATCATCTATAGGAGGTTCATCGCCGCTATGTATATAGCATCGACGTTCCCACGGTAACGATCCCGTTCTTTTGCACCAAGGAGAAGAGGTGGGTGTGGTACCTCTGACACACCCACTGAAATGACGAGCGGGATTGGTCAGGGGTACACAGGCTCTATCCTTTATATAGATCACTGTGCAGTGTGGTATCCGAGGCTTAACATTGAAAGTACCGGTGCCTACCATCTGGGCGTCGGGAACTGTGGTTTTTACCGCATTTTCTTTGACTATCTATACATTTTCTCCATGAAATGTATAAACTCCCCTGATGAACCTGGTATTAGGATTATCTACTAGGGGAAACATGTTGGGAGATGAGGGAAAGAGGAGATTCACATGTTCTATTATAAGAGGGATTAGATCAGGCATTTGGTTTATCATGCTCCTTATGGGGCTCATGGTCTCTTGCCCTCTGAGTATAGTCTATATAGAGTTTGGGTGTGGTGCTTTGAGCTTCATGTTGTTGATTTGAAACTCCACTACACTAATATATTATATATATCTTATCTAGTATTCATAAGTTAAGGATACTTTGAGTGTTTTAGTGAAGTTGTCTGCAGTTTCATATTATCAATCTGCAGTGTTTTCACTTTTCACCGCAAAGATATAGTATTTTCTCACGGCTGGTTTACCTATACTCCAATATTTATATAATAAGGGGGTTTGAAAGAATACTGTATCTACGTTTTCCCCTTATTTGGGATAAGTTTATCTAAAAGGATCACTTAGAATAATTATGGGTGACATCTTTTTTGGATGTCTGTGTTTTTAATTTTTCTAATAAAAGTTGAGTTTTATTTATTTCATTTCTATATTTTTGCCATTTTTTTCTTCAATTGGTTACAGTATTGTTTGACTACCACAGTAGGCTCCCTATGTGTGTTACTGCAAGGCACAGTGTTCTATTCCACTATACAGGCTCTCTGCAGCCAGGAAATAGCTGTTTTTTAATGTGAATCACTGCAAATTAATTCAGATCAAATCATCTTGGAAAATTTGGCGAAGCGGCTGAATCGATTTTTTTGAAAAATTCGCTCATCTCTATCTCCGGTTTATTCTTGTGATGTAAATGGACGGTTGACTTCTTAAATCGGTTTTACATATTTTGGTAAGTGACACCTTCATGTCCTCCTGTGATCTTAGTGGGGTTCACAGGCTGTAAAGTAAGAGACGATATAGTCAGTGATATAGATTATCAATACACAATGACATCACAGAAGACAATAATAATAATAATATAATAATAATAATAGTCCTTTAATAGTCCCACAATGGGGAAATTCAGTGTGTTACAGCAGCAAAGATAAGATAAGATAAGCAGATACAAATACAACATGTACAGGAATGTTCCAAGGTGAGAGGCATTACATTAATAGCAGACAGACAGATAGGACGTAGCAGGGGGGGGGGGGGGGGATTTAACAGGCAGAGAGATATTTCAGTTCTCTGTATGTAATGATCTCCGCTTAGGTCGGTGTTGGTTGTACAGCCTAACCGCGGTGGGGAGGAAAGACTTCCGATAGCGCTCCTTCTCACACCTAGGGTGGAGCAGTCGGTCACTGACAGTACTGCCCAGCGCAATCACAGTCTCATGCATGGGATGGGAGTTATTCTCCCGCATGGAGCTCACCACGGACAGTATCCTTCTGTCACCCACCACCTGCACAGGGTCCAGTGGGCTCCCCAGGACAGAGCTGGCCCTTCTAATCAGCTTGTCAAGTCTATTCCTATACCTGGTTGATATACTGCTCCCCCAGCAGGCCACTCCAAAGAAGATGGCTGATGCCACTACAGAGTTGAAGAAAGTCCTAAGAAGTGCCCCCCGGATTCCAAAGGCTCTCAGCTTCCTAAGCAGGAGAGCCGCGGGCCCCCGACACGGCCCCAAGACGCCCAGCCAGCAAAAGGAGCAAACCCAGGACAAGGGTCACAACCGAGCCCGCCCCAGGATGTCCACGGTTTTGGAGGGCACGCCTACGGAAGCCACCACCACCCGGCTCCCCGCGAATCCAGGGGCGGGGCACCAGTCCACAAAAACGGCAGCCGACCCCGATACACGCGGAGAGGCCACAGCAGAGCGCAGAAACCGAGGAGCAGCGGAGAGGCACCAAAATCAGCAGGACAGGGAAGAGGAAAAGGGCGAGAACGACCCGAGGGCCCCCGAACAGACACGGACCGACACACAGTCGGGCTCCACGAGAGGCGAGGAGGAGCAGGATCCAGTTGGAGAGGGGGGCCACCCAGCAAGGCCCAGCGCCAGAACCGGGCGAGGGAAAAGCACGGAGAAATCAAAGAACATATTCTCACCGTGTTCCCGGTTTCGAGGGAGACAGAGCCCGGCAGAAGGGGAGAGGCACATCACCCCAAGCCCGGCGAAAGCAAACGGAGAGGGCCAAGCGGGGCCACAGAGGGCGAAGAGGGAGAACCAACCCAAGATCTTCATCAAGGGGAGCAGGCACAGGTCGAGTCGTTGAGGTCCAAGGGGAGGCTGGAACGGTACCACACAAGAAGATTTCCAAATTCAGGGACACCGCCTCAGGCCAATAACAAAGAATATACCACACAGCTGGTCTCCACAAGCAATAGCCTGCACGAGCACGGCCCGCGGCCCGCCTGATCTTTCATCTCCTCCCACCGGGCCCGGGAAGGCAGACGGGCAGAAAAGACAGATCTGGATTTACTGGTCGTTGGGAAGTATCCACAGGGGGAATGGGGGAAGTCAGGGGAGGGGAGCGAAGGACAGCTGGGGGGGAGGAGCGGGGGATCAAACTGTTGAAGAATAGGTTAGTCAAAGCCAATTAACACGCGCAACGGCAGACAGACGAGACCCGAAATTGACTTAAGCCCCTCCCAGACCCCCCTATGTCTTTTCTTTCCATTGCTTTTCCATTTTTCCTATAACTGGCTTCCTGCCTGATTAGATGCCTCAGCTCCTTTGTACTCCCTCAACCCCTCCTATCTCTTGTCCGAAGCCATCTTTTTCTCCTTAAGTAGTGTTTATATCAGAGTTAATCCATGGTTGTATTGGAGAAGCACCTCACCACTTTTGTGAGTACGTGTTGTCCACACAAAAATTAATGTAGTCCGTTATGCAGTGAGTGAGTCCTTCTATATCTTCTCCAACGAATCCGCAAGACTCCCAGCGGGGCAAAGCAATCCCTCAGAGCCCATCACTCCCTCGGACCAATCCTCACGGCGGGGACAGCTGGTTCTCACGACAAGTGGCTGTACACAGGCGGAGATGTACAGGTGGATCTGATCTTCCCAGGGGCGGAGGGCGAGAATTATATGCCTCCCTCACGTTGGCAAAGAACAAGTCCAGTGTGTGTCTCGTGGGCAGGTACAACGGGAAACTGGGAAGGGGATGATGGAGAGGCGGGGAAATCGCCAGACACAAGAAGGAGGGCCTGGGGCGCGAGACGTAACGGCTCAGGGGCGAGGACCTCGCAGGCAGCGTCAGCTTTCGCAGAGGGGGGACATATGCAGCTATCACGATGACTTGTGATAGTTCCCTTGGTAGGTAGAAAGGTCTCATGCTCACAGCAATAGTTCAATGTCCTTACAGCAAGTTTGCTCCTTAATCACAATGTGCCTAGGATTGCACCATCTATTATTCACAAACATGCCAGCCCCCCTCCTTTCCTCTTACCGCTCTCCCTTGTCCTGTCTGCCCGAAGGAGTTTAAAACCATCCAAGGAGACCAGAGGGTCAGGAGTAACTTCAGTGAGCCAAGACCTGTAAGTAGCATCATGCTGCACGCCCGAAACTCCTGATGATGCCTGGTGAGCGCTGTTAGTTCATCCATCTTGTTTGCAAGAGATCTCACATTGCCCATAATGATGGAGGGAACAGTTGGTCAGTAATGCCTCTTTTTAATCCTCTGAAGAGTTCCTGCTCTGCAGCCCCTCCCCCGCTTTCTTTCTCCAGAGTTCTTGGGGGATGGGGGGCAAATGGTATGCAGTCCTGCTGTGACTCTAAGCTGCAGTAATTTCTCTCTTGTGTAGACAAAAGAAATGCCTGCACACACAAGAGTTCCCATTTCAGCAGGACAAAAGACAGATAAAAACAAAAAAAAGTATCACAAAGGTCCAATTCCAAGTCTTTGTTTCTTCATTTCTTCATAGTGTAAAGTCCATTAAGTAGAGAGATAAAAAAACAGACAGAGAAAGAAAAATAAGAGAGAGAGAGTCTCAGAGCTGCCTAACAGGCAGCCACCAGCGGCGCCATCTTGGAAAAAGGTACATTATATAATACATCATATCAGTGATCTTCAGATTTAGTTATTTGTTGGTGAATTTTCTCTGACATTATTTATTCTCTTACTTTATCCTGCTTTATGTTCAGTTGTTTTTCCTCCCAGCCCTATTATTAAAGGATATGGGAAATGTTCAGCCCATGAGATACAAATGTTATCTGAGGAGAAGAAAATGACCACAAGACCTACAGCTTCAGGCAGTGGCGTAACTAGGAATGACTGGGCCCCAAGGCGAACATTTGACATGGGGCCCCCCCGAACCGCCGCCCCAAATCCCCCCGGACCGCCCCTTCCAACACCCCCCCCCGCACAAACCGCATTCCTGCTCACACTATTATACGCCATAGTGGCCCCTGCACACAGTATTATGCAGCATAGTGGCCACTGCACACAGTATTATGCGCCATAGTGGCCCATGCACACAGTAGTATGCCCCATAGTGGCCCTTTCACACAGTATTATGCCCCATAGTGGCCCCTGCACACAGTATTATGTAGCATAGTGGCCCCTTAACACAGTATTATGTCCCACAGTGGTCCCTGCACACAGTATTATGCCCCATAGTAGCCCTTGCACACAGTATTATGTAGCATAGTGGCCCCTGCACACAGTATTATGTAGCATAGTGGCCCCTGCACATAGTATTATTTCTCATAGTGGCCCCTGCACACAGTATTATGCCCCATAATGGCCCATGCACACAGTATTATGTAGCATAGTGGCCCCTGCACACAGTATTATGTCCCACAGTGGTCCCTGCACACAGTATTATGCCTCATAGTGGCCCCTGCACATAGTATTATCCCTATAGTGGCCATTTCACACAGTATTATGCCCCATAGTGGCCTCTGCACACAGTATTATGCCCCATAATGGCCCCTCACACAGTATTATTAACACAGTGGCGTCTCACACAGTATTATGTCCCACAGTGGTCACTGCACAGTATTATGCCCCATAGTAGCCCCTACACACAGTATTATGCCCCACAGTGGTCCCTGCACATAGTATTATGCCTCATAGTGGCCCCTGCACACAGTATTATGCTCCATAATGGCCCATGCACACAGTATTATGTAGCATAGTGGCCCCTGCACACAGTATTATGTCCCATAGTGGCCCCTGCACACAGTAATTTCCCCCTTAGTGGCCCCTGCACACAGTATTATGCCCCATAGTGGCCCCTGCACACAGTATTATGCCCCATAGTGGCCCCTGCACACAGTATTATGCCCCATAATGGACCCTGAACACAGTATTATGTAGCATAGTGGCCCCTGCACATAGTATTATGCCCCATAGTGGACCACCCACAAATGATTATTATACTCTGGGGTCTTTTCAGATCCCAGAGTATAATGATCGGAGACCCAGGGGAGGATACAAACATAAAAAACAATGTTAATTACCTCTTCCTGGCTCCGATGCACTCCGGCTATATTCAATGTTGGACCAGATCTCACGTTAGCCAGGCCGGCGTCGCGGCGCATCATGACGTCGGCTGACGTCTAGGACGTCATCAAACAGGCCCATAACCTGCAGAGCGCAGGAGAGGTAAGTAACATTTTTTATGTTCCCTCACCTCCCCTGGGCCCCCGATCGTTATACTCAGGGGTCTGAAAAGACACCAGAGTTTAATGATAGCAGTGTTTGTGGGGTCCCCTTAATGTCCCGGGCCTTTGGCAGCCGCTACCGCTGCTCTCCCGGTATTTACGCCCCTGGCTTCAGGTAGGGAGCCATTGCTGGGCACTGTAAGAAGGAAGGGTGACTACTGGTTGTCCTATCTGAGAAGTCCTGGGTAATGTGAGATTGTATAATGACTTAGTCTGGATTATTGGAGTTGTCTTTGAAGATTAACCCTATCTGTACAGTCTGCTAAGGAAAAGATTGCTTGAGACTCCCCCTTTGTAGCTAAGTGGAGAGCGGCTAACACAGAACATCTTCTCCTACATTATACATCCTCCTCAGCGATTGTTTTATTGATCTGAGCCCTTACAGGAGACTCCATGTCACCCTCCATCTCAGCCTGCGTTATTTTTGTAGTATAATACACCACAGAGTCTCTTAAAGTCCCATAAAATAATGTAATATTATTATGTTTACCTTTATTTCTTCATAATCTTTTTCAATATCTCTTTTCACAAGATTAGTATATGTAGCTTCTGGAGACTCAGCAGCCTAGAAAAAATGGAAATACAAAATATCAGAGAATTAAATAAAACTCACTTGAACCCATTTCCAACATTTGACACACATCAATATTTTTTATAATATTATTTGGTGTGACCTTTGCCCTTTGCTTCCAAAGTTCTTCTCGGTACTTGCAGACAGTTTTTGAAGGAACTCGGCAGGGATGTTGTTCCCACCATCTTGGAGAACTAAGCACAGATCTTCTGTGGATGTAGGCTTCCTTCAATCCTTCTGTCTCTTCATATCATCACTTCCAGGACTCCTCCTCCAAAGGGCAAAGGTCACACTAAATATTGATGGGATTTACATTTTCTTCAAACACTTCAATAAAAAAAAATATATATATTAACACTTCTATTTTTGAAATAATTCTTACTTTGCAGCATTTTCTCAATGCCTGCCTAAATTTGACACACTTTATATATATATATATATATATATATATATATATACACAGTGGGTAAAAAAAGTATTTAGTCAGCCACCAATTGTGTAAGTTCTCCCACTTAAAAAGATGAGGCCGGCCTGTAATTGTCATCATAGGTAGACCTCAACTATGAAAGACAAAATGAGAAAACAAATCCAGAAAACCACATTGTCTGATTTTTTTAAGAATTTATTTGCAAATTATGGTGGAAAATAAGTATTTGGTCTTCTACAAACAAGCAAGATTTCTGGCTCTCACAGACCTGTAACTTCTTCTTTAAGAGGCTCCTCTGTCCTCCACTCATTACCGGTAGTAATGGCTCCTGTTTGACATTGTTATCAGTATAAAAGACACCTGTCCACAACCTCAAACAGTCACACTCCAAACTCCACTATGGTGAAGACCAAAGAGCTGTGGAAGGACACCAGAAACAAAATTGTAGACCTGCACCAGGCTGGGAAGACTGAATCTGCAATAGGCAAGCAGCTTGGTGTGAAGAAATCAACTGTGGGAGCAATAATTAGAAAATGGAAGACATACAAGACCACTGATAATCTCCCTCCATCAGGGGCTCCACGCAAGATCTCACCTCGTGGGGTCAAAATGATCACAAGAACGGTGAGCAAAAATCCCAGAACCACACGGGGGGACCTAGTGAATGACCTGCATGAAAGCTGGGACTAACGTAACAAAGGCTACCGTCAGTAACACACTACGCCGCCAGTGACTCAGATCCTGCAGTGCCAGACATTTCCCCCTGCTTAAGCCAGTACATATCCTGGCCCGTCTGAAGTTTGCTAGAGAGCATTTGGATGTTCCAGAAGAGTATTGGGAGAATGTCATATGGTCAGATGAAACCAAAGTAGAACTGTTTGGTAGAAACACAACTTGTCGTGTTTGGAGGAGAGTGAATGCTGAGTTGCATCCAAAGAACACCATACCTACTGTGAAGCATGGGGGTGGCAACATCATGCTTTGGGGCTGTTTCTCTGCAAAGGGACCAGGACGACTGATCTGTGTACATGAAAGAATGAATGGGGCCATGTATCGTGAGATTTTGAGTGCAAACCTCCTTCCATCAGCAAGGGCATTGAAGATGAAACGTGGCTGGGTCTTTCAGCATGACAATGATCCCAAGCACATCGCCAGGGCAACGAAGGAGTGTCTTCGTAAGAAGCATTTCAAGGTCCTGGAGTGGCCTAGCCAGTCTCCAGATCTCAACCCCATAGAAAACCTTTGGAGAGAGTTGAAAGTCCGTGTTGTCCAGTGACAGCCCCAAAACATCCGTGCTCTAGAGGAGATCTGCATGGAGGAATGGGCCAACATACCGGCATCAGTGTGTGCCAACCTTGTGAAGACTTACAGAAAAGGTTTGACCTCTGTCATTGCCAACAAAGGATATAACAAAGTATAGAGATGAACTTTTGTTATTGACCAAATACTTATTTTCCACCATAATTTGCAAATAAATTCTTTAAAAATCAGACAATTGATTTTCTGGATTTGTTTTCTCATTTTGTCTCTCATAGTTGAGGTCTACCTATGATGACAATTACAGGCCGGCCTCATCTTTTTAAGTGGGAGAACTTGCGCAATTGGTGGCTGACAATACTTTTTTTCCCCACTGTATATACAGTTAGGTCCATATAGATTTGGACACTGACGCAAATTTAGTTTTTTTTTTTTACCTGTTTACCGAAACATATTCAAGTTATATTTATATAATTGACATGGATGTAAGGTCAAGACTTTCAGCTTTCATTTGAGGGTATACACATTAAAATTGGATGAATGGTTTAGGAGTTTCAGCTCCTTAACATGTGCCACCTTATTTTCAAAGGGAACAAAAGTAATTGGACAATTGACTCTTGGGCTGTTTCCTGGGCAGGTGTGGGCAATTCCTTCATTATGTCATTCTCAATTGAAGGGAGTCTATCATTAGGAAAACACATTTTGAACTAATGACACGTTGGAATAGCCTTTAAAAAGGCTATTCTACTCCTATCTTGCATTCTTTTCTTCTCCCCGCCGTTTCTAATAAAATCCAATTCATGCATTATGTAAATTAGGATCACGGAGCACCTGTGGGCGTGCCCCCCGCGCTCCGAGCACCGCTGCGTCATCACCTCTCACCGCCCCTTTGCTCCTTTTGTTCACTCCCCTCACCTCTTCTCTGAATCTTCTTCCTTTTGCAAATCACTTCGTATGTCCGTGCCGCCATTTTCCGGTGGTCTGTTACACTGACAAGGCTAAACAGTAAGGCACCTGACACTATAAGGCAGGGCACTGCTATGCTATCAGGAGGGTATCTGTGTGACATTTCGGGATGGGCCGATGCCTGGCTATAAAGTACCGACCTTCACAGGATGTACAGCAGCCATAGTGTTGTCCTAGGGAAGAGGGCGGGGCCACCACTCACACACTATACACATGTGCTGCTGCACTTCTAGTGGGTTAAGGACCTTCAATTACGTCTAGATCGGGGTATGGAGTGTGCTGCAGTAATGTCTGGGATAGGAGGTGTCAGGAGCAGCTCTGCTATGAGCTCTGTCATCCACATGACCATCACTGCAGCATACTCCATAACTGGTCCCTCCCCTTTTACTGCTTAGCCTTGTCAGAGTAATAGACCACCGGAAAATGGCGGCACGGACATACGCAGTGATTTGCGAAAGGAAGAAGATTCAGAGAAGAGGTGAGGGGAGTGAACAAAATGAGCAAAGGGGCGGCGAGAGTTGATGACGCAGCGGTGCTCAGAGAGCAGGGGGCACGCCCACCGGTGCTCCGTGATCCTAATTTACATAATGCATGAAATGGATTTTATCAGAAAAGGCGGGGAGAAGAAAAGAATGCAAGGTAGGAGTAGAATAGCCTTTTTAAAGGCTATTCCAACGTGTCATTAGTTCAAAATGTGTTTTCCTAATGATAGACTCCCTTTAAGCAGATAAAAGGCCTGCAGTTGATTTGAGGTGTGGTGCTTGCATTTGGAAGTTTTTGCTGTAAAGAAAACATTCAGTCAAAGGAGCTCTCCATGCAGGTGAAAAAGTCATCCTTAAGCTGTGAAAAACAGAAAAAAAAACATCCAAGAAATTGCTACAATATTAAGAGTGGCATAATCTACAGTTTGGTACATCCTGAGAAAGAAAGAAATCACTGGTGAACTCATCAATGCAAAAAGACCTGGACGCCCATGGAAGACAACAGTGGTGGATGATCGCAGAATAATTTCCATGGTGAAGAGAAACCCCTTCACAACAGCCAACCAAATGAACAACACTCTCCAGGATGTAGGTGTATCAATATCCAAATATACCATAAAGAGAAGATTGCATGAAAGTAAATACAGAGGGTTCACTGCACGGTGCAAGCCACTCATAAGCCTCAAGAATAAGAAGGCTAGATTGGACTTTGCTAAAAAAAAAAATGTAAAAAAGCCGGCACAGTTCTGGAAGAACATTCTTTGGACAGATGAAACCAAGATCAACCTCTACCCGAATGATGGAAAGAAAAAAGTATGGCGAAGCTCATGATCCAAAGCATACCACATCATCTGTAACACATGGCGGAGGCAGTGTGATGGCTTGGGCAGGCATGGCTGCCAGTGGCAGTGGGTCACTAGTGGTTATTGATGATGTGACACAGGACAGAAGCAGCTGGATGAATTCTGAGCTATTCACAGACATACTGTGTGCTCAAATCCAGCCAAACTGATCCATAATACAGATGGACAATGGCCCAAAACATAAAGCCAAATCAACCCAGGAGTTTATTAGAGCAAAGAAGTGGAATATTCTTGAATGGCCAAGTCAGTCACCTGATCTCAACCCAATTGAGCAGCATTTCACTTGTTACAGACTAAACTTCAGACAGAAAGGCCACAAACAAACAGCAACTGAAAACCGCTGCAGTAAAGGCCTGGCCGAGCATTAACAAGGACGAAACACAGCGGCGGCGGCTGGTGATGTCCATGAGGTCAAGACTTCAGGCAGTCATTGCCAACAAAGGGGGAACAACTAAGTATTAGAAATTAACATTTTATTTACAATTATTTAATTTGTCCAATTACTTTTAAGCCCCTGAAATGAAGGAATTGTGTGTAATAAATGCTTTATAGTTCTCACATTTTTATGCAATTATTTTGTTCAACCCACTGAATTAAAGCTGAAAGTCTGAACTTCAACTGCATTGTGGTAATGTCCAGAACAAAATATAGAAAAATGTCTCTGTCCAAATATTTATAGACCTAACTGTATAATATAATTTTCATACTGTATTTAGTAATTTAGTAAAAAGTGATCAAAAAATGGTGTAAATAAAAACTACTTGAGCCACAAAAAATAAACACACAAATACATAAAAGTTATAGATAACAAAATATGGAAATGTAATGCAAATTTTATTTTGAAAAAGGTTTCTTTTACATTTTATAAAGTGTAGAAGATAACAAGACCCTCAAAAATATTTTTATTTTCATTGCTGACCTTCCTTACAACTCCACAATAAGGAGGATGAAAGATTTGCACCTGGAGACTCAGATTTATGAATAATAATAATAATAATAATAATAATAATAATAATACCTTTATTTATATAGCGCCAACATATTCTGCGGAACTTTACAAATCAGAGGACACGTGAAGAGACAATATGAAACATTATAATGTGACAAACATATCACACACTAGAAGTGAGGGCCCTGCTCACAAGAGCTTACATTCTATGAGGAGATAGGGGGACACAAGAGGTCGGAGGGCTTGTTTGCTACAATGGTCCAGCCATCTATTAATAGAAAAGGTTGTGTAACTGAAGCTGTATGAGCCGTCACCAGAATAAACAGATACTAAGTGCAAGGAGTGCAGGGTAACTTCTAGATGGAGGGGCCGGATCTGAGGAACAGAGGAGGAAGGATAAAAGGTGTTATTGTTCTGCACCTCCGCACACTACACTGTGATCAGGGCACGTGATAAGCCTGACCATACAGATGGGATTTTAGGGCAGTTTTGAAGCTGTTGTAGTTGGGGATTAATCTGATTGTCCAGGGTAAAGTGTTCCAGAGCACCAGTGCAGCTCGAGAAAAGTCTTGGAGATGGGAATGGGATGTTTGGAAAACAGAGGAGACAAGTCTAAGGTCATTGGCAGAACGGAGAGGACGGTTAGGGTGGTAGAAAGTGACGAGAGAGGAGATATTGGGGGGTGCAGTGCTATGGATGGATTTGTGGGTCAGTGTGATAATTTTATATTGTATTCTGTGATGGATGGGCAACCAATACATCGAATGATACAAGGTAGATGCGTCTGTGTACTGGTTTGACAGAAAAACGAGTCTGGTGGCTGCATTCAGGACAGATTGTAGAGGGGAGAGTTTAGTAAGAGGAAGCCCAATTAGAAGAGAATTGCAATAGTGAAGACGAGAGAGAATCAGAGCGACAATGAGGGGTCAGAGCGACAACGAGGGTTTGTGATGTTTCCACGGTGAGAAAAGGGAGAATTCTAGAGATGTTTCTAAGGTGCAGGTGGCAAGAGCGTGCAAGTGTTTGAATATGTGGGGTAAAGGTGAGTCAACTACAACCCCCAGACAGCGGGCATGCCGCTTCGGGGTAATAGTAAGGCCACAGACCAAAATGAAAATGTCAGGGTTAGGTCGGTTAGTAGATGGTGGAAACAGCAGTAGGTCAGTCTTTGAGAGATTCAGTTTCAGATAAAGAGAAGACATGATGTTAGAGACAGCAAAGAGACAGTCACTGGTGTTCTGTAGTAGTGCAGAGGTGATGTCACGGGATGAGGTATATAGCTGGGTATCATCAGCATAAAGATGGCATTGAAAGCCAAATCTGATGATGGTTTGCCCCATTGGGGCTGTGTACAGAGAGAAGAGGAAGGAACCTAGGACTGAGCCTTGAGGAATCCCAACCGCAAGGGGCAGAGGAGAAGAAATAGCACCAGCGAATGATACACTAAATGAGTGGTCAGAGAGATAGGAAGAAAACCAAGAGAGAGCGGTATCCCTGAGGCCAATAGAGTGGAGTATAGTGAGGAGGAGTTTGTGGTCTACAGTGTCAAACGCATTGATTAGGCAGGAGTAGACCAAGCATTCCAGGAGTTTAGAGATGAAGGGGAGGTTAGAGACAGGTCGGAAGTTAGCAGCCCAGGATGGGTCAAGGGAGGGTTTTTTCAGTAGTGGGGTTATGACAGCATGTTTGAAGGAGGAGGGAAATATTCCAGAAGAAAGAGAGAGGTTAAAAATTTTAGATTTACAATATTGGATCATATCATTGACATCTTAATATAAGACTCAACCAAGAGATGTATCCTCATTGATCCCATGCTGGTGGAGCTCTGAACTGTAATATTGTACAGAGTTCATAGTAACAAATTCAATACTGTAGAATTTATCTCACAATAAATAAATAAACATTATATAAACCATTTTACCTCATTCCTTGTCACCTTCCGGCATCGACTTCTATAAAAACAGAACATGTCATGATTGTTACTGCTGATCAGTGACATGTGAGAGTAAAAGAAGCAAGAAAGAAGGAAAATTTAGCATTTTTCACTTTGTCCTCTAAATCTAATAATAGACAACTGCCAAATATGTAAAGGTTTTCTTTCCAGCAGTCACCTCATTTACATCACAAACAATACAAGTAGGATCACAATAGAAGATAACACCTCTACACTTATCATTACATCTACCACTGACAATAGATGATGTCAGATGATGAGTTTATCTATTCCCCCTCCCTGCCCAGAGAATGTTTAGAAAACGATCCCATAGATGTCAATGAGTTACAATGAGTCACTACATGGGGTATGGCCATGATTAAATGCTGTTAGATCATATACAGAAAATAGAATTAAAAAAAATAAGGAAATAACAACAATTAGAATAAAGTGATAGATTTCACTTGTTTTCATAAAATAATAGTTAAAAATGGTGATACATTCCCTTTAGGCTAAGGACC
This sequence comes from Leptodactylus fallax, assembly GCA_947044405.1. Classification (NCBI taxonomy): domain Eukaryota; kingdom Metazoa; phylum Chordata; class Amphibia; order Anura; family Leptodactylidae; genus Leptodactylus; species Leptodactylus fallax. The sequence goes on from CAMRHE010000943.1 coordinate 211,342, forward strand.
CACGTTGCTTTTTTTGCTGCAGATTTTATTGCGTTTTTTGAGCCAAAGCCAAGAATGGCTACAAGAGAAATGGGAGATATATAGGAAGTTCTTATACTTCTCCCTTCAGTACAATTCACTCTTGGCTTTGGCTCAAAAAAACGCAGCAAAATCTGCAACAAAAAAAGCTGTGTTTCTGCAACGTGGAGCCTCAGTCTTAAAGCAATTTATAAACCTCATAGAAATCTTCATTATTATTTCATCCTACCTCCAACAGAAGTAGACAAGCACCACCACCAGCAGAGGGCAGACTGTTCCAATGGTCGCCAGAAGAATAATGTTACTATTAGATCCTCCATCATCTTTAAAGACAAGAAATATGGATGAAAATATGACCCATAAGAGGAAGCAAAACAAGAAAAATCACATTAAAGTCTGGTCCTAGCTGGATATCCCTTCTCTAAAGTGAGCTGTACCAGCAATAAGAGGATCTGTAGAGCAGGGGGTCTACAGGAGGAACCAGGTACTGTGCCATGACTACTGGAATACATAGTTACATTATTATGGCTGCAAAAAAAAACATCAATTTCATAGACAGCCACAAAGTTGCTTTCATATTAGTTGCAGTGCCCCCATAACAGTAATAGCCACAGTGGTCAATGGCTGTGACTGTCACAGTGCCATCATAATAGTGACTTTTACACTGACCCCATAACAGCTTTCCAGCAGTAGATGTCTCTATAACAGTGCTCCATAAGTGACATCTACGGTGCATATTGTCAGTGACAACTGTAGTGCTCTATTAAGACCAGGTTTTTATCCATGGATGTGATATAACTCTGATTTCTGCTTTGGGTTGGTGAATGGAGCTACACTTGGATTAGACCTCGGATGTGCCTATTCTTTAGCATTAAAGTGCATTTCACCAACAGATTATATAACATTACGCAAATATAATAAGAATAAAATATACAGTATACAGTGACTACCAGCCGGTGCTCCAGGCTGTATACATACATAGCACAGGTATCTCTTTCGGGGCTGATTCTCCTCTCCCCACGTGATTTATGGCAGCACAGGAATAGGGCTCCATGTCCCTGGTCACATTATACACAGTCATCTTCCATCCGGTGTGTAGTAACTTAGCTTTGTTTCGTCCCTTGTACCATTCGTACCCTGTGGCTTCAGGCCTGGAGATGGAGGTGCACACTAAATTCACATCATTCCCTTCCATTAATCGGTCATCGCCAAGGATGATGACGGTCACATGATGTGGGGGAACTGCAGAATAGAAAGACAGGGTTATCCCTTTCCCCACCTTCATAGCTTTTTTATTTTTTCCTTTCACAAAGCCATATGGGGCTTAATTTTTGATGGAAAAATTGTATTTCATATTGGTAACATTTCATATTCTGCATGATGTACCGAGAAACTGAAAAAAAAAATCACAATGGGGTGGAATTGGAGAAAAACTGTAATTGTGCAACATTATTACGGGCTTTGTTTTTATGGTGTTCACTGTCCAGCCAAAATTTCATGTCACTTGCATTCAATGGGTTGGTATGATTACGGTGATGCCAAATTTATTTCATTTTTTTTTACATTTTAATCCCTTAAAAAATTGAATACTTTGAAAAAAACTTGGAGTCGCCATCTTCTAACTTTTTATATTTTTTGTGTTTGAAGATGCATAATGTCTTTTTTTGCGGAGCTACTTTTTATTTATACCAATTTGGGGAAAATCTATTGCTTTGATCACTTTTTAGTGAAATTTTTATGGTAGGCGAAACAGCGGCTTTTTTTCCTGCTACAAAGTTCAGTTTGTAGACCGGGCGTTTATGGACATAGAGAGACATAAGGTGTATCTGTTTCACTTTATTTATGTACTTTAATATGTGTTCTAGGGAAAGGGGGTGATTGGTATTTTTATTTATTTTTTTTATTTTTTTTTTTTTTTTTTTGCTGTAATTTTCAGACCCCCTAGGTGGTCTGATCACTAATACGTTATTTACGCTAGATTTCTGGTATAAATGATGATAAATCCATCCCCTGCAATTTTTTGCACAAAACCATGTACTGCACACAAATATTGCAACTTTTACGGACATACAGGCGCATCTCAATAAATTAGAATATCTTTGAGACGTTCATTCATTTCAGTAATTCAGTAATACAATCCATAATCAGCGTCTTCCATGATTGTGTGTCCTACTGAACCAGACTGAGGGACCATTTAAAGGCTTAGGAAACCTTGGCAGGTGACACTGAATTTACAATACTGAACTGAACTTACAATATTCTAATTTTCTTAGATTTGGGTTTTCATTACCTGTAATCCATAATCAACATTTACAGAAATAAAACACTTGAAATAGAAGACTCTGTGTGTAAAGAATCTAGGAAATATAGGTCACTTTTTTAATTTAATTACTGAAGTAAATGTTTCAAAGATATTCTAATTTATTGAGATGCATCTGTATTTCTATTTTTAATCATGTTCACTATGTAACTTATTAGCTATGTAATTATGTATACATACATATCACAGGTATCGTTGTCAGGGCTGATTCTCCTCTCCCCACACGATTTATGGCAGTACAGGAATAGGGCTCCATGTCCCTGGGCACATTATACACTGTGATCTCCCGTCCTCTGTCTGGTAATCTGGTTTTCCCTTTGTACCATTCATACTCTTGCACATCAGGATTGGAGGAGCTGTTACATTGTAACGTCACATCACTGCCTTCCATCACTTCATTTGTCCCGATAATGGTGATGGTCACATTTTTGGGGGCATCTGTGGAAGGAAATGAAAGCGATGCAATGACTTATATGAATTCTACACACAGAACTCTTTACAGATACATTCAGATATGTATTAAATATCTGCATTATGCTAAATAGGTAGATAAATATCACTGAAGGAAAGTAATGTGCCTAAAATTGAACCTTTATTATAAACATTAAACTGCATTCTAAAAATATTTGACCCAATTGGCCACCAGAATGGACCTCAATGGAGTGTTTTTAGGTTGTGCAGTAATCACTGATAATAATAAGCTGATCTGTCCCAGTCGTGCTAAAGTTTCTTCTTGCACATTTGTGCACTAGTGTGTAGCAGTCACTTCTCTGTCTACTAGGGAGGATACCTATACCTATAATTTGTATGGCACTTTTAACAAGAAGGGGAAAACCAGCAACACACTGCCTGATGTTGGCAATATAGCCAGGAAATAACACCCTGCATTGATGTCTCTCCCTTCTTAACCAATTCTATCCCAGTCAGTCTGGTATAGAGAGTCAAATATTCAGTTCAATAGACGGCAGTCAGCAGTGGCCGTACGAGCTGGCGGGATTATGGTATAGAGCAGCAGAATATATTTTACTGAAAATAATAAAAGGTAATTTTTAGGCACACTTATTTCCTTCAGTATTATTTAGTGCTTGCTATAGTGTAGCTGCGCCCTCTCACTGGGGGGAGGTTTTAGACTGCAGTTAGTGATATTTAGTAGGTAGATCATGTCACCCATAACCCCTTCCTGTCGCAGCCAGTTTTTGTTTTTGTTTCTAACACCCCCCTTTTATAAGCCACCATATTTAAAATTTTCCATTAATAGGACCATGTAAAGGCGTGTTGTTTGTGGAACTTTCTGTTGACACCATTAACCCCTTGCCAACATCCACCGTAATAGTAAAGTTGATGGCGACTCTTCCAATGTAGCTCCCACTCAGAAGCAGAGTGGACACCATAACCACAGGGTCTCTGCTATTTTAGGCTGAGGCCCCATGTTGCCAATGCTTCATTTTGGCAGCTGGAAAAAAACAACGCATATTACAGTACCTGCAAAATGGATGAGATTCTGGCTAATCCCATCCACATATTGCAGAAAAAACGAAGTTGAAATGCTGCAATTTCACAAACTGTCGCATTTTTGTAAATCGCAGCATGTCAATTATACCTAAGGAAATTCTGGCGTTTTCTTTTTTTATATATATATATATATATATATATATATATATATATATATATAGGTACAGGCTGTGGGATAAAAACGCGATGCCTTAGAAAGTCTTCTCTGATCACAGACATTTAGGCTAAGACCCCACGCAGCGTCCCGCAGAGCTTTTACAGAAAGTCCACAGGAGTTTCCTCTGTGGACTTTCTGCTTCCATTATACCTATAGGGAAACCACCGGCATTTCCATAGGCAGAATTGACGTGCTGTGATTTCTCATACCGCAACGCTTTTGGAAATCGCAGCGTGTCCGCGGCGTGTATTTTACCGCACAATTTAAAATAAACAAAGATAATCAAATTAGACATCTCTGCATTCAAAAATGCCGAAACTATAAAAATATTTATCTCATACAGTGAACACCGTAGCAGTAAAAAAAATACAAAATAGCCGATTTGCCATTTTTTCACCACTCCACCTAAATAAAATTGAATAAAAAGGGCTCAAAACATTGAAAATTCCTCAATATAGTATAAATAAAATCTGCAACTTAAAAACTGTGTAAAACCACCGTAAATGGAAACAAAAAAGTTGTTAGTGTCAGAATACGGTGGCTGAAATAATTTTTTTTTTCAAAGGTTTTTATTTCAAAGGTTTGGTTTTTTTGAACTTTTTTTAAAACTATTAAAGCATGACAAAAACTAAATTATAAATGCAATATTGATCATTGTTCCAGCCCAAAGAATATAAGGAGTCAGTTTTACGAAACTCTTAAGAAATTGACAAAAAATGCAGTTCTTTGCTAATTCTACCCCATTCTGAATTTGTTTTTTCTGGCTTCCCAACACATCTTTTTGTCCCCAAAAAAATAAACCCTCATACAGCTCCATGGAAGGAAAAATAAAAAAGCTATAACTCTTGGAAAGTAAGGAGTAAAAATAAAAATATAAAAAAATGAAAAATAGCTGTGACGGGAAAGGATTAAATATTCCATATTTAATATTTTTGGAAATACCTACTGTGTTTATTTTTTTGTTTATTTATTTGAAGATGCAAATTATAAAAAGCTTGATGATTAGTATTTTTTAAAATTCTTTGAAACGTTCATTCATTTCAGTAATTCAGTCCATAATCAGCGTCTTCCATGATTGTGTGTCCTACTGAACCAGACTGAGGGACCATTTAAAGGCTTAGGAAACCTTGGCAGGTGACACTGAATTTACAATGCTGAACTGAACTTACAATATTCTAATTTTCTTAGATTTGGGTTTTCATTACCTGTAATCCATAATCAACATTTACAGAAATAAAACACTTGAAATAGAAGACTCTGTGTGTAAAGAATCTATAAAATATAGGAGGCCACTTTTTTAATTTAATTACTGAAAGAAATAAACGTTTCAAAGATATTCTAATGTATTGAGATGCACCTGTAATTAACTTTTTTTTTTTTTTTTTTTTTTTACACACACCTCAGGAAACTAGAAAAAACAATTATCAGATTGCTTATACCACAGACTGCAATACTAATATACTGTAGTCTAAGGTAAAATTGCTAGTCTTGTATTAAATTGTGCCAGGCAGAGATTAACCCCACCCTGCCACAGGCATATTTCGATTTTCATTTTTGATTCCCTGCATTCCAAAATCCATAGCATTTTTATATTTCTGTTCATTGAACCGTATGAGGGCTTAAATTTTGAAGAACAAATTGTACTTCATAGTGGTACCATTTAATGTTCCATAGAATGGAAAGCTGAAAAAAATTCAGAATGGAAAAATTGGGAGAAAAAACTGCATTTCTGTGATATACATACAGTCATACAGTGGGGAAAAAAAAGTATTTAGTCAGCCACTAATTGTGCAAGTTCTCCCACTTATAAAGATGAGGCCGGCCTGTAATTGACATCATAGGTAGACCTCAACTATGAGAGACAAAATGAGAAAACAAATCCAGAAAATCACATTGTCGGATTTTTAAATAATTTATTTGCAAATTATGGTGGAAAATAAGTATTTGGTCAATAACAAAAGTTCATCTCAATACTTTGTTATATATCCTTTGTTGGCAATGACAGAGGTCAAACGTTTTCTGTAAGTCTTCACAAGGTTGGCACACACTGTTGCTGGTATGTTGGCCCATTCCTCCATGCAGATCTCCTCTAGAGCAGGGATGTTTTGGGGCTGTTGCTGGGTAACACGGACTTTCAACTCCCTCCAAAGGTTTTCTATGGAGTTGAGATCTGGAGACTGGCTAGGCCACTCCAGGAACTTGAAATGCTTCTTATGAAGCCGCTCCTTCGTTGCCCTGGCGGTGTGCTTGGGATCATTGTCATGCTGAAAGGCCCAGCCACGTTTCATCTTCAATGACCTTGCTGATGGAAGGAGGTTTGCACTCAAAATCTCACGATACATGGCCCCATTCATTCTTTCATGTACACGGATCAGTCGTCCTGGTCCCTTTGCAGAGAAACAGCCCCAAAGCATGATGTTGCCCACCCCATGCTTCACAGTAGGTATGGTGTTCTTTGGATGCAACTCAGCATTCACTCTCCTCCAAACACGACGAGTTGTGTTTCTACCAAACAGTTCTACTTTGGTTTCATCTGACCATATGACATTCTCCCAATACTCTTCTGGAACATCCAAATGCTCTCTAGCAAACTTCAGACGGGCCCGGATATGTACTGGCTTAAGCAGAGGGACACGTCTGGCACTGCAGGATCTGAGCCCCTGGCGGCGTAGTGTGTTACTGACAGTAGCCTTTGTTACGTTAGTCCCAGCTTTCTGCAGGTCATTCACTAGGTCCCCCCGTGTGGTTCTGGGATTTTTGCTCACCGTTCTTGTGGTCATTTTGACCCCACGGGGTGAGATCTTGTGTGGAGCCCCTGATGGAGGGAGATTATCAGTGGTCTTGTATGTCTTCCATTTTCTAATTATTGCTCCCACAGGTGATTTCTTCACACCAAGCTGCTTGCCTATTGCAGATTCAGTCTTCCCAGCCTGGACCTGGTCTACAATTTTGTTTCTGGTGTCCTTCCACAGCTCTTTGGTCTTCACCATAGTGGAGTTTGGAGTGTGACTGTTTGAGGTTGTGGACAGGTGTCTTTTATACTGATAATAATGTCAAACAGGAGCCATTACTACAGGTAATGAGTGGAGGACAGAGGAGCCTCTTAAAGAAGAAGTTACAGGTCTGTGAGAGCCAGAAATCTTGCTTGTTTGTAGGTGACCAAATACTTATTTTGAACCATAATTTGCAAATAAATTCTTAAAAAATCAGACAATGTGATTTTCTGGATTTTTCTCATTTTGTCTCTCATAGTTGAGGTCTACCTATGATGACAATTACAGGCCGGCCTCATCTTTTTAAGTGGGAGAACTTGCACAATTGGTGGCTGACTAAATACTTTTTTCCCCACTGTACAGGCTTTGTTTTTATGTTGTTCAACCAAAATGACATATCGCCTGTATTCTATGGATTGGGATGGTTTTGATAACACCAAATTTATACAGCACACGTATTTATATCTTAGCCATTTAATAAAACTACATTGTCCCCAGTCACATATAATACGTACGGTTGATGTTCAGTCTTTCTGATCTCTCAGTTCTTTGTCCATTAGGATATGTCGCCGTGCACTGAACAGAACTCCCATCATCCACATATGTAGGGATATAAGTAAGTTCTGATTCTTCTCTCCAGGATCCTTCATAAATCTCCACTGACCGCTTTATAACTTGACCAGGTTTGTTCCATTGTAGAGATGGAGGACTGGAGCCACACGTGTGATCTGCAGTACATCTTATAGTGGTGGCTTCTCCATCTCTTATAGTCTGAGAGACTGAAAGATCAATATTTCCTCGAAAGTCTGAAAAATTGTATCATAAATTTTTACATCAATATTTCAGCACATCTGCTTGTTATTACATTTACACTGGGACTTTCTGTGAAAATTGCTGTGGAAAAAAACGCAATGTGATTCCGCCACAGTCTTTTCCGCAGCGGTTTTTGGCTGCAGCCCTCTCTATGTGGGGCCTTAGCCTAAAGGAGTATTCTCATCTCAACCTTTCATGTGTCTACACCTCCCTGAGGTGGTTGGTAGATGTAGAAATAGACAGACGTGGACAAAATTGTTGGTACCCCTTGTATAATGAAAGACAAACCCACAATGGTCACAGAAATAACTTGAATCTGACAATAGTAATAATATATAAAAACATGTTGACAAGCCACAAAGCTTCTGGGAGAATGTCCTATGGACAGATGAGACAAAAATCGAAATTTTTGGCAAGGCACATCTCTATGTTCACAGACGGAAAAATGAAGTATATCTTGAAAAGTACACTGTCCCTACTGTGAAACATGGAGGAGGCTCTGTTATGTTCTGGGGCTGCTTTGCTGCATCTGGCACAGAGTGTCTTGAATCTGTGCAGGGTACAATGAAATCTCAAGACTATCAAGGGATTTTAGAGAGAAATGTGCTGCCCAGTCTCAGAAAGCTTGGTCTCAGTCGCAGGTCATGGGTCTTGCAACAGGATAATGACCCAAAACACACAGCTAAAATCACCCAAGAATGGCTAAGAGGAAAACATTGGACTATTCTGAAGTGGCCTTCTATGAGCCCTGACCTAAATCCTATTGAGCATCTTTGGAAGGAGATGAAACATGCCGTCTGGAAAAGGCATCCTTCAAACCCGAGACAACTGGAGCAGTTTGCTCATGAGGAGTGGCCAAAATACCTGCTGAGAGGTGCAGAAGTCTCACTGACAGTTACAGGAATCGTTTGATTACAGGGATTGCCTCAAAAGGTGGTGCAACAAAATATTAAGTTAAGGGAACCATCATTTCTCTCCAGGCCTGTTTAATGAGTTTTCTTTTTTAAAAAATTCTGTTGAAGCCTGGTTGGAAAGCAATGTCTGACTTTCATTTGTTCATTTTCATAGAATTTTTATATATTATTACTTTTGTCAGATTCAAGTTATTTCTGTGACCATTGTGGGTTTTTCTTTCAGCAAACGAGGGAGGGGTACCAACAATTTTGTCCACGTGTGTACAAAGATGGCTGTTCTTCTCTGTCCTGTAGAGGCAAAAAGGAGTTTTGTGCATTGTGCTTTAACTCCACCGTGGCTACTGATATCTGCTGATCAGTGGGGCTGCCTGGTGTCATCCCCTACCAATCTGATACTAACATTCTATCCTATGGATAGGTCACTCCAAAAATTTAAGGAAACAAAGTAGAACAGCCATGTTGATCAAGTTCCGAATGTCCTAGCCTGTTAGTCGGTACATTGAGGGAGTAACCCTTTAGTGTACAGTCCATTTATATTTCTTTATTGGATTGAGAATGAGAAAATGCACCAGCTTCATTTTTCTATTCATTTATTTGTCTGTGTCTACAGAGCACATGAAGAACAATGGAGGTGTTTCGAGACTGGTGATTTATACCCTGGTCCTAATCTGAAGCATAGAGGAATATGATGTGGTAAATTCATCAATAGGTCTATAAATAAATTTGGGGCATCTTTTTGCAGTCCTGACAGATATATCAGCTGGTGTAGATTTCTGCTATAATTAAAACCAGTTTGTTATGTTGTATGGTAAATTTTTCTTCCCACCCTTCTCACTGAGTCTCATGTATTTTTAAAAAAAAAATTAGGTCTTTCTTATACCAGAAAACAGTTTAATATCCCCTCCTGTGTACTCATGGTCGTAAACGACAAACTAACCCTTGTATAATCTGCTCCTGCAGTCCTTTCCATTTCTCTTCTACTTCTAACTAACATGTATTCAAAGATTAGCAAGATTAGGGGACAATATGGTGTCCTGATCTGACTACATGGGGTTTATTAGTTTTCCATTATCGCTCCCTATAAAGAAATGTAAATCATTGTCAATAACCTGTGAAATATTCACCTATGACATCGAGCTGGAGAAATCTGAGATGTTTATTAAATGCATTTATCTCTTTATCTTCTGCTATTCCTGGATAATAATATTCACGATCATCTCCTCTTCTCACGGGGTCTATCCGCAGGGTACAGCTGTTATTTCCTGGTACCAGTGAGGTCCGACCTTTGTATCTCTCTATTACTGATGATGAGTTCTTGGTGTTTAGGATCTCTGGATAACCCACTGTACGAAATAAGTACCATACAGTGCTGGATATCTCTGAGTCCCCGGCAGGATGATATGTACAAGGAATCTCCACACAGGAGCCGATCACAGCAATCATTGTAGAAGGGAACGTCCATCGCTGACATACAGAACCCAGATAGAAGCCTGGAAACAATCAGCAGGACATGAGGCTGGGGTAACAATGTTTCATTGTATCTGGTTACATTTATATATTGAGTTATTGTTACCTTGAAAGATGATGAGAAGCAACATCTGCCTAAGATCAACCATTTTTTGCTGCTTGTCAATGACTAAAAAAATCCAGACCTTGTCATATCTCTGCCAGATCTGAAGAGTAAAAAAAAAATCACAAAACAAGTTCGGAAAACCTCAGATAGAATAATATTTGTGATCACAGCTAAGATAAACTACATATGTTCATAGCTGTCAGATAAATTCTGCCAATTCTATACACTCTCTATTTCACACTCCTCCCATGTATTCAGGCTCCTCCTCTCTGTCTATTTTCAGCAGTTCCCTGTTTCGTTATCTCTAGATTGTTACAGTGCCTTGCGAAAGTATTCGGCCCCCTTGAACTTTTCAACCTTTTGCCACATTTCAGGCTTCAAATATAAAGATATAAAATTTAAATTTTTTGGTGAAGAATCAACAAGTGGGACACGATTGTGAAGTGGAACAAAATTTATTGGTTATTTTAAACTTTTGTAAAAAATAAAAAACTGAAAAGTGGGGCGTGCAAAATTATTCGGCCCCTTTACTTTCAGTACAGCAAACTCACTCCAGAAGTTCAGTGAGGATCTCTGAATGATCCAATGTTGTCCTAAATGACTGATGATGATAAATATAATCCACTTGTGCGTAATCAAGTCTCCGTATAAATGCACCTGCTCTGTGATAGTCTCAGGGTTCTGTTTAAAGCGCAGAGAGCATCATGAAGACCAAGGAACACACCAGGCAGGTCCGTGATACTGTTGTGGAGAAGTTTAAAGCTGGATTTGGATACAAAAAGATTTCCCAAACTTTAAACATCCCAAGGAGCACTGTGCAAGCGATCATATTGAAATGGAAGGAGTATCAGACCACTGCAAATCTACCAAGACCCGGCCGTCCCTCTAAACTTTCATCTCAAACAAGGAGAAGACTGATCAGAGATGCAGCCAAGAGGCCCATGATCACTCTGGATGAACTGCAGAGATCTACAGCTGAGGTGGGAGAGTCTGTCCATAGGACAACAATCAGTCGTACACTGCACAAATCTGGCCTTTATGGAAGAGTGGCAAGAAGAAAGCCATTTCTCAAAGATATCCATAAAAAGTCTCGTTTAAAGTTTTCCACAAGCCACCTGGGAGACACACCAAACATGTGGAAGAAGGTGCTCTGCTCAGATGAAACCAAAATCGAACTTTTTGTCCACAATGCAAAACGATATGTTTGGCGTAAAAGCAACACAGCTCATCACCCTGAACACACCATCCCCACTGTCACACATGGTGGTGGCAGCATCATGGTTTGGGCCTGCTTTTCTTCAGCAGGGACAGGGAAGATGGTTAAAATTGATGGGAAGATGGATGGAGCCAAATACAGGACCATTCTAGAAGAAAACCTGTTGGAGTCTGCAAAAGAACTGAGACTGGGACGGAGATTTATCTTCCAACAAGACAATGATCCCAAACATAAAGCAAAATCTACAATGGAATGGTTCACAAATAAACATATCCAGGTGTTAGAATGGCCAAGTCAAAGTCCAGACCTGAATCCAATCGAGAATCTGTGGAAAGAGCTGAAAACTGCTGTTCACAAACGCTCTCCATCCAACCTCACTGAGCTCCAGCTGTTTTCCAAGGAAGAATGGGCAAGAATTTCAGTCTCTCGATGTGCAAAACTGATAGAAACATACCCCAAGCGACTTGCAGCTGTAATCGCAGCAAAAGGTGGCGCTACAAAGTATTAACTTAAGGGGGCTGAATAATTTAGCACGCCCCAATTTTCAGTTTTTTATTTTTTACAAATCCAATAAATTTTGTTCCACTTCACGATTGTGTCCCACTTGTTGATTCTTCACCAAAAAATTTAAATTTTATATCCTTATGTTTGAAGCCAGAAATGTGGCAAAAGTTTGAAAAGTTCAAGGGGGCCGAATACTTTCTCAAGGCACTGTATAGCAGATACTCTGTATCTTCTCTTATTCTTCATCCTTCTCCTCTTTCGTTTTTATTTTTATTGCCCTGTTTTAGATTTTTTAATTACAACCTCAATTCCAAAAAGTTAGGAAAATGTAAAGAAAGCAAGAATGCAATAATTTGGAGATCTCAGCTAACCATATTTAATTTACAACAAATCAGAAGGTGAAAGTTACACAATAGAATATAGATCACATATCAGAGCGTGAAAATTACATATTAGAACATAGAACACATATTAGATGGTGGAAGGTACACAACAGAATATCAATTACATATCAGAGAGTGTAAATTACATAACAGAACATAGGACATATATTAAACTGTGAAAATTATACAATAGAGTATGGATCACATATCAGGAGGTAGAAAGTTACACAATAAATCATAGGTCACATATCAGAAGGTGAAAGTTACACAATAGAACATAGAAAACAAATCATAGGATGAAAATTACACTATAGAACATAGATCACCTATTAGATAGTGAGAATTACATATTAGAACATAGCTCGCATAACAGAAGGTGAAAGTTACACAATAGAACATAAAACACATATAAGAAGGTGAAAGTTACACAATAGAATATAGATCACATATCAGAAGGTGATATTAGGCATTTCTCCATTGTATAAAAAAAAAGAACTTTTTTCAAAATTGATGGCAGCAACATATCTCAAGTTGCGACAGGGCCAAGTCTACCATTGTTTATCATCCCCTCTTTGTTTTACAACAGTCTATAAATGTCTGAGAAGTAAGGGAAAACCAGTTGCTGGAGTTTTGGGAATGGAATATTGTCCTATTCTTGTCTGGTGTAGTATTCTTGCTGCTCAACACTCCTGGGTCTTCGTTACCAGATTTTTCCTTTCATAATATGCCAAATGTTTTCTATCGGTGATAGGTCTGGACTGCAGGCGGCCAGTTAAGCACCCAAAACTCTTCTTTTGTGAAGCCATGTTGTTGTGGTGGAGCATTGTCTTTCTGAAATATGCAAGGCCTTCCCTAAAAGAGATTTCTGCATATGTTGTTCTAAAACCACCATATACTGCTCAGCATTGATAGTGCCTTTCAAAATGTGTAAGCTGCCCATGCCATAGCCCCTAATGTAATATAATAATAATAATAATAATAATAATAATAATAAAGTAATATAATCTGATATGCAGGCACTGATAACAAGCTGTATGGTTCCTCTGCAGGGTCTGCAGGGATTCTGGGTCAATCTGCCTCCTCCCTCCTCTCCAGTTTTTACATGGTTTTACTATATTCAGTCATCCCCATAGCAGAGTATCTATCTGGAGCAGCTAAGGTAAATTAACCCCTCCCCAACTTCCGCTGTACTTACGTGGATGTCACATATTTAAATTCCTCAGTTTCTGAGTGGTCTCCATAGCCTGTAATAGAATTTCTAGTAATTTTCAATGCATTGCATTAGTGATCAGACCCCCTGTGGTTCAAGACCCCTAGGGGGTCTAATAATTACAGTTAAAATATATAAAAAAGAATAAAAAAATTAGAATTTCCCTAGAACACATATAAAAGTACTTAAATACTTTGAAACACATACATATTAGGTATGCCTGTGTTCCAAAATGTCCGGTTTACAAAGTTATAAAAATATTTTTTCCATATGGACAGCGCTGTAGCGGGGGAAAAAATTCAAAAGAGCCAAAACCGACATTTTTTCGCTACTACGCATGAATAAAAAGTGACCAAAGCAATAGACATTTCCAAAAATTGTATAACTAAAAAGTACATCTGGTACCCCCCAAAAAGTATGGCAATTCTAAAAACGAAATTTCTTGGCAAAGTTTTGGATTTTTTTTAAGAGGTTAAAAACATAAATAAAGCAATATAAATTTGGTATCTCCAGAATCATATTGACCCACAGAATACAGGTAACATGTAATTTCGGTTGCACAGTGAAGGCCATATAAATGAAGCCCATAAAAAGTCTCACAAATGCGCTTTTCTCCAATTCCACCCCATTCTGAATTTTTTTACAGATATACAGTTAGGTCCATATATATTTGGACACTGACACAAATTTTTTTTTTTTTACCTGTTTACTGAAATATATTCAAGTTATAGTTATATAATGGACATTGACATAAAGTCCAGACTTTCAGCTTTCATTTGAGGGTATCCACATTAAAAATGGATGAAGGGTTTAGGAGTTTTAGCTCCTTAACATGTGCCACCATGTTTTTAAAGGGACCAATTGACTCTGTGGCTGTTTCATTGGCAGGTGTGTGTAATTCCTTCCTTATGTCATTTTCAATTAAGCAGATAAAAGGCCTACAGTTGATTTGAGGTATGGTGCTTGCATTCGGAAAAATTTGCTGTGAAGAAAACATGCGGTCAAAGGAGCTCTCCATGCAGGTCAAACAAAACATCCTTAAGCTTCGAAAACAGAAAAAAAACTCATCCGATACACAATATTAGGAGTGGCAAAATCTATAGTTTGGTACATTCTGAGAAAGAAAGAGAGAGAGAGAGAAAGAAAGAAAGAAAGAAAGAAAGAAAGAAAGAAAGAAAGAAAGAAAGAAAGAAAGAAAGAAAGAAAGAAAGAAAATAGTGGTGGATGATCGCAGAATAATTTCCATGGTGAAGAGAAACCCCTTCACAACAGCCAACCAAGTGAACAACACTCTCCAGGATATAGGCAATGTATCAATATCCAAATCTACCATAAAGAGAAGACTGCATGAAAGTAAATACAGAAGGTTCACTGCACGGTGCAAGTCACTCATAAGCCTCAAGAATAAGAAGGCTAGATTGGACTTTGCTAAAAAAAAAAAAAAACATCTAAAAAAGCCAACACAGTTCTGGAAGAACATTCTTTGGACAGATGAAATCAAGATCAACCTCTACCAGAATGATGGAAAGAAAAAAGTATGGCGAAGGCGCGGTACAGCTCATGATCCAAAGCATATCACATCATCTGTAAGACACGGCGGAGGCGGCAGTGTGATGGCTTGGGCAGGCATGTCTGCCAGTGGCAGTGGCTGACTAGTGGTTATTGATGATGTGACACAGGACAGAAGCAGCCGGATGAATTCTGAGCTATTCAGAGACATACTGTGTGCTCAAATCCAGCCAAACTGATACATAATACAGATGGACAATGGCCCAAAACATAAAGCCAAAGCAACTCAGGAGTTTATTTAAGCAAAGAAGTGGAATATTCTTGAATGGCCAAGTCAGTCACCTGATCTCAGCCCCACTGAGCAGAATTTCACTTGTTACAGACTAAACTTCAGACAGAAGGGGCCACAAACAAACAGCGACTGAGAACCGCTGCAGTAAGGGCCTGGCAGAGCATTAACCAGGAGGAGACGCAGCAGTGGCGTCTGGTGATGTCCATGAGGTCAAGACTTCAGGCAGTCATTGCCAACAAAGTGGGGGAAACCTAATATTAGAAATTAACATTTTATTTACAATTATTTCATTTGTCCAATTACTTTTGAGCCCCTGAAATGAAGGGATTGTGTGTAATTTTTATGTAATTATTTTGTTCAAACCACTGAATTAAAGCTGAAAGTCTGAATGTCAACATTGTAGTAATGTACAGAACCGAATATAGAAAAATGTTGTCTCTTTGCAAATATTTATGGACCTAATTGTTATATATATATATATATATATATATATATATATAAACTTTGTTCATTTTACCTGTACTATATATATTTGAAAAATAAATCAAAGTTTTGTTCTGCTTAAAATTCTGATACACAATATGGACAGGTCCAGCTAATAGAATAGGTAAGAGAGGACATAGATCAGTATTGTCATACATTGCCTAGACCAGTGATACATTTACAGCCCAGATCTATAGTGTTATAATGTTTTGAGATCCAGGACACTGACTTGCAGCAGACAACATATAAGAGGTTCTCTGCAAGCATCAAAAAGTTATTAACTATCTCAGAGGGTCCTTCTAGCCGCAGGAAGCCGATTTACCTGCCCCAACTACCAATGTGATATGCCCAATCCTGCACATATAGTAGACCAGAAAGAACTCTGAAATCCTTCTACAATATTTTGAATTTTTTGCAACTCAGGAACATTAATAAATAAGGCATTGTTAACATTATTGACCTTTCCTATTATCATGTTATTCCACTTGTGTACAGGCACATCAGATAAAGATACTTTACAAAAATTCCAATTAAGAATATGGACACATTATACAATGTAGAGGTAGATCTGTCCATGAGAGTACCAGAGGATTATTCGGTGAGCTGAGACTTTGACACATTAATGGACAGAAGACAAACCTATGTAGAGCAGATGTTGGAGCCGATCACTTCCACTATGCTCTATGTCATATGAATGAATTCACAAATAACAGCTTTTGTACATGAATCATTAGATGTTTGTTTAATGACTGGTTGTGGGCTGGTGCTTTGTTGTAAAGGGACAGTAGATTGTTGTCACCATGTTAGTGGGATGGTCATCCATCAAAGGTGTCCTGGTCAGTAGCTGACCTGATTGTTACTGCAAATTCAAGTACATATATAGCAGTCTGGTGCAAACTTAGATTTGTAGAATGTGTCATAGATGGGGCCCATGTTATTGGATGTTGGAGTACACCTGTATGTGCATGGTCTACAGATCATGATTCTTTGTAGGGAGATCAAGATGGAGAACATGCGATGGAGGAAAGGGAGACTCCCTCCCTGCAGACTAAAGAGTTGATGATTGAGAAAAGTTTGCAAAAAAGTATAAGAATAATAACAAGGATATGGAGTTAGTGGATCTAAAAGGTTCAGTACAGCAGTAAATCTGCACTACTTGTTCAATAAGATGAAAACTAAACTGTGCAACATGATGATTGGCATCAATACAATGACTTGGAAATGACAACTATATAATGTATGAATCACAAAAGCTGAAAAACTTGTGGTGGGCTTCTGCTCATACACAAGAGCCTGTCAGGACAAACAGAGCTGCAGTCAAATTTGGGTTGGGAGAGAACAGCAGTCTGAGCCTCTGAAAGAAGTCAAATGCTGAGATAATAGTAAGTGAGAGTTACCAAAAGTAT
Organism: Leptodactylus fallax; assembly: GCA_947044405.1. Lineage (NCBI taxonomy): Eukaryota > Metazoa > Chordata > Amphibia > Anura > Leptodactylidae > Leptodactylus > Leptodactylus fallax. The sequence goes on from CAMRHE010000943.1 coordinate 228,645, forward strand.
TGAATACAGTAATGGTTGTGACTATTAATACATTATATAATACATCATATCAGTGATCTTCAGATTTAGTTATTTGTTGGTGAATTTTCTCTGACATTATTTATTCTCTTACTTTTATTCTGCTTTATGTTCAGTTGTTTTTCCTCCCAGCCCTTATTATTAGTGGATATGGGAAATGTTCAGCCCATGAGATACAAATATTATCTGAGGAGAAGAAGGCGACCTACTAGACCTACAGCTTCAGGTAGGGAGCCATCGCTGGGCGCTGTAAAATTGGTGACTACTGGTTGTCCTAGAGAGGTTCTGGGTAATGTGAGATTATATAATGACTTCGTCTGGATTATTGGAGTTGTCTTTGAAGATTAACCCTGTCTGTACAGTCTGCTAGTGAAAAGCTTGCTTGAGACTCCCCTTTGTAGCTAAGGTGGAGAGCGAATAACACAGAACATCTTCTCCTACATTATACAGCAATGAAAAAGTTGGGCACCCCATTAATCTTAATCATTTTAGTTCTAAATATTTGGGTGTTTGCAACAGCCATTTCAATTTGATATATCTAATAACTGATGGACACAGTAATATTTCAGGATTGAAATGAGGTTTATTGTACTAACAGAAAATGTGCAATATGCATTAAACCAAAATTTGACCGGTGCAAAAATTTGGGTACCCTTATCATTTTATTGATTTGAATACTCCTAACTACTTTTACTGACTTACTGAAGCACAAAATTGGTTTGTAACCCACTGAGCTTTGAACTTCATAGCCAGGTGTATCCAATCATGAGAAAAGGTATTTAAGGTGGCCAATTGTAAGTTGTTCTCCTATTTGAATCTCCTCTGAAGAGTGGCATCATGGGCTCCTCAAAACAACTCTCAAATGATCTGAAAACAAAGATTGTTCAACATAGTTGTTCAGGGGAAGGATACAAAAAGTTGTCTCAGAGATTTAACCTGTCAGTTTCCACTGTGAGGAACATAGTAAGGAAATGGAAGACCACAGGGACAGTTCTGTTAAGCCCAGAAGTGGCAGGCCAAGAAAAATATCAGAAAGGCAGAGAAGAAGAATGGTGAGAACAGTCAAGGACAATCCACAGACCACCCCAAAGAGCTGCAGCATCATCTTGCTGCAGATGGTGTCACTGTGCATCGGTCAACAATACAGCACACTTGCACAAGGAGAAGCTGATGGGAGAGTGATGCGAAAGAAGCCGTCGAAAGCACGCCACAAACAGAGTCGCCTGAGGTATGCAAAAGCACATTTGGACAAGCCAGCTCATTTGGAAGAAGGTCCTGTGGACTGATGAAACAAAGATTGAGTTGTTTGGCATACAAAAAGGCGTTATGCATGGCGCAAAAAACACAGCATTCCAAGAAAAACACTGCTACCCACTGTAAAATTTGGTGGAGGTTCCACATGCTTTGGGGCGTGTGGCCAATGCCGGCACCGGGAATCTGTTAAAGTTGAGGGTCGCATGGATTCAACTCAGTATCAGCAGATTCTGAGAATAATGTACAAGAATCAGTGACGATTGAAGTACGCCGGGGATGGATATTCAGCAAGACAAGATCCAAAACACAGCCCAAACTACCAGGCATCATGCAGAGGAACAATTACAATGTTTTGGAATGGCCACCCAGCCCCAGACCTGAATATCATGAACATCTGTGGGATAATGAAGCGGGCTGTCCAGCCGGCGACCATCAAACACTTGAAATGGAATTGTTTTGTAAAGAGGAATGGTCAAAAATACCCACCAGGATCCAGGAACGATTAAAAGCTACAGGAAGCGACAGAGGCTGTTATTGCAAAAGGAGGCACTAAAATTAAGTCACTTCTGTTGAGGGCCCATACTTTGCACCGGTCAAATTTGGTTTAATGCATATTGCACATTTTCTGTTAGACATAAACCCATCAATCCTGAAATATTACTGGTCCATCAGTTATTAGATATATCAAATTGAAATGGCTGTTGCAAATACCCAAATATTTAGAACTAAAAATGATTAAGATTATAGGGTGCCCAAACTTTTTCTTGACTGTACATCCTCCTCAGCGATTGTTTTATTGATCTGATCCCTTATAGGAGTCACCCCATGTACTTACATAAAATGTGTTGCAGTACATTACACTGGGGATCTGAGATCCCAGGTTCAAGTCCTCTTGTGGGACAGGGAAAAAGTTAACAATAAAAAATAAAAATAAACAAAAAGTAAAAAAAAATAAACAAACATGTGCATAAAATTTCCCACTTTCCAAAAATAGCATTATTTTTTATCCTATACAATTAAGCCCTCACTTGTCAACAGAAAATTTAAAAAGTTATGAATTTTGGAAGGTGGGGAAGTAAAATATGAAAAAAGTCAATGAGAATTAACATACAAACTACCCTGCGTCCTTAAAGGGTTAAAAAATTGACATCTTAATATAAGATTCAGCCAAGAGATGTATCCTCATTGATCCCCTGCTGGTGGAGCTTTGAAATGTTAGGCCCCTGCTGTCCCATCTGGTCATATTGTACAGAGTTACAAATTATTACTGTAGAATTTATCTCACAATATATAAATATACATTATATAAACCATTTTACCTCATTCCTTGTCACCTTCTGACATCGACTTCTAGAAAAACAGAACATGTCATGATTGTTACTACTGATCAGTGACATGTGGAAGTAAAAGAACCAAGAAAGAAGGAAAATCTTGCACTTTTCATTTTGTCTAATAGACAGACAATTGCCAATTCTGTTAGAGTTATGTTTGCAGCAGTCGCCTTATTTACATTGCAAACAATACAAGTAGGATCACAATAGAAGATAACACCTCTACATCCATCATTGCATCCACCACTGACAATAGATGATGTCACATCTTATCTATTCCCTCTCCCTGCACAGACCATGTCTAGAATACACTCTCATAGACCTCAATGAGTCAGCTTCAGAATATTGCTACCTATGGCCATGAGTAAATGCAGAGAGATCATGTACCTCCAGTAGAAGTAGACAAGCACCACAACCAGCAGAAGGCAGACTATTCCAATCGTCACCAGAACTATATTGTTACTTTTAGATTTTTTATCATCTGTAAAGAAATACAAGAAAAATAATGGATGAAAATATGAGCCGTAAGAGAAAGAAAAGCAACAAAAATCACATTAAAGTCTGTTCTTAGATGCATATACCTTCTCTAAAGTAAGTAGTATCAGCGATAAGGGGATCTGCAGAGCATGGGGGCTACAGGAAGAACCTGGTACTACGCCATCACTACTGAAATACATAGTTACATTATTATGGTTGCAAAAAGACCACCAAATTCATAGACAGCCACAAAGTCAGTGGCAGTGACAGTGCCCCCATAATAGTGACTTTTACATTGTCCCCATAACAGCTTGCCATCATTAGATGTCTCAATAACAGTGCTCCATAAGTGATAGCCACAGTGCATGTTATCAGTGGCAATGGTAGTGCCCCCATAAGGCCAGTTTTATATCGATGGATGTAGAAAACTTTAACATGACTTTTGACTTGTTAAGTTGAAAGTTAATAATCACATTAACTCAACTTCTTTTCCCATCGATTTCTATGACTTTTGTTGTATGTGCAGCGAGCTATCAGAATCAAGTTGAAGGTGGTTATGTCTGATGAAGCAAATAAGCAAAATTATGTCTCATTTCTGCTGTGGAGTGGCCAGTAGATCCACACTTGGATCAGCCCTTGGATGTGCATATTCTTTAGCATTAAGGTGCAGTACATTTCACCAACAGGTTATCTATCCTAAGAATAAAATATATAATATACAGGACTACCAGCCATTGCTCAAGGCTATATACATACATAGCACAGGTATCTCTGTCGGGGCTGATTCTCCCTCTCCCCACACGATTTATGGCAGTACAGGAATAGGGCTCCATGTCCCTGGTCACATTATACATGGTCATTTTCCCTCCATTGTATAGTATCTTAGTTTTGTTTCGTCCCTTGTACCATTAGTACTCTATGGCTTCAGGCCTGGAGATGGAGGTGCAGACTAAATTCACATCACTCCCTTCCATTAACCGCTCATTGCCAAGGATGATGACGGTCACATATTGTGGTGGAACTGCAGAATAGAAAAACAGAGTTATCTCCTTCCCGCCACAAGAATTTTTTAATTTTCAATTTTAGCTTTTGACTCCCCGCCTTTTAAGAGCCATAAATTTTTTTCTTTTTCTTTTCACAGAACAGTATGCAACTTAATTTTTGATTGAAAAATTGTATTTCGCAATGGTATCATTTAAAATTCTGTCCGATGTACTGGAAGAGTAGAAAAAAAAATTCACAATGGGTTAGAATTGGAGAAAAACTGTATTTGCACGACATGGTTACAGACTTTGCTTTTACGGTGTTCACTGTGCAGCCAAAATGACATGTCACTTTTATTCTATGGGTCGGTACCATTACAGCGATACCAAATTTATATAATTTTTTTTAACATTTCAATCCCTTCAAGAAATTGAAAACTTTACAAAAGAGTAGCCATATTCTAACTTTTTTATATTTCCGTGTTCAAAGATACATAATGTGTCTTTTTTGGTAAGGTTAGATGTACTTTTTATTTATACCAATTTGGGGAATCTCTATTGCTTTGACAGCTTTTTATCTAAATTTTTATGCGAGGCAAAATAATTTTGACTCTTTTGAGGTTTTTCCTGCTACAGCGTTCAGTTTTTAGACCTGGCATGTGTTTCTTTTATATGTTCTAGAGAATGGAGGTCATTTGATTTTTTTTTTTATTATTATTTTTATTTTTTAATGACATTTTTAGATCCCTAAGGGTCTTGAATCCCAGGGGTCTAATCACTAATACATGGTGGATATTGGAAAAGGGTTAATAGAAATCAATGTAAATAATAGAAATACTGTAGAAGCTCTATGAGTGGTAGTTGCAACTAGACCTTCACTCCTGAGGATTCATAGACCCAATTTACTATATAACAGAAAAAATATACGCTACATGGAAAGCCATGTTGGTCCGGAGCTCTTAAACACTTAATTCTGGTCTTTCATTCAATCCCATTGTCCCGGAATATAAAGTCCAGCCTCTAGCCCTGCAATTGAACATGCAAACATTTGTGAAAGAATGGATCTGCAACATCCCTCAAAAGGTTTACACAGTTTTTGTTAATATGTAGCATGCTTCACAATGTTTTTCATGGTTTTAGAATGATTTACATGAAGTTATATAGCTTTGCAACTAGGTTAACCAAATTTTAAGCAGTGAGCTTGGGTTGTTTGAGTTAGTCTGGGGCTAGTCTTAGTTGAGGGCACTAGCTTGTAAGAACCTCAGCTTTCCAGGTTATTTGGTGGTAGTTAGGGTAGTTAGTGGATTGTGCATGACAAACCCCCAAAATTTTGGTTTTGGAAGAACCCGAACATTTTGAAAAATTCATAACAAATCTGGCTCCTTACAAACCTGGTCACTCATCCCTCCTGAATACATAGGAGTTGAAGGTGGGAAGAATACACGTGGTAGTGAACATCCGGAGATATAATCAGAAAGGGCATACAGTGGGGAAAAAAAAGTATTTATTCAGCCACCAATTGTGCAAGTTCTCCCACTTAAAAAGATGAGGCCGGCCTGTAATTGTCATCATAGGTAGACCTCAACTATGAGAGACAAAATGAGAAAACAAATCCAGAAATTCACATTGTCTGATTTTTAAATAATTTATTTGCAAATTATGGTGGAAAATAAGTATTTGGTCACCTACAAACAAGCAAGATTTCTGGCTCTCACAGACCTGTAACTTCTTCTTTAAGAGGCTCCTCTGTCCTCCACTCATTACCTGTAGTAATGGCTCCTGTTTGACATTGCTATCAGTATAAAAGACACCTGTCCACAACCTCAAACAGTCACACTCCAAACTCCACTATGGTGAAGACCAAAGAGCTGTGGAAGGACACCAGAAACAAAATGGTAGACCTGCACCAGACTGGGAAGACTGAATCTGCAATAGGCAAGCAGCTTGGTGTGAAGAAATCAACTGTGGGAGCAATAATTAGAAAATGGAAGACATACAAGACCACTGATAATCTCCCTCCATCAGGGGCTCCACGCAAGATCTCACCCCATGGAGTCAAAATGATCACAAGAACGGTGAGCAAAAATCTCAGAACCACACGGGGGGACCTAGTGAATGACCTGCAGAAAGCTGGGACTAACGTAACAAAGGCTACCGTCAGTAACACACTACGCCGTCAGGGATTCAGATCCTGCAGTGCCAGACGTGTCCCCCTGCTTAAGCCAGTACATATCCGGGCCTGTCTGAAGTTTGCTAGAGAGCATTTGGATGTCCCAGAAAAGCATTGGGAGAATGTCATATGGTCAGATGAAACCAAAGTAGAACTGTTTTGTAGAAACACAACTCATCGTGTTTGGAGGAGAGTGAATGCTGAGTTGCATCCAAAGAACACCATACCTACTGTGAAACATGGGGGTGGCAACATCAGGCTTTGGGGCTGTTTCTCTGCAAAGGGACCAGGACAACTGATCTGTGTACATGAAAGAATGAATGGGGTCATGTATCGTGAGATTTTGAGTGCAAACCTCCTTCCATCAGCAGGGGCATTGAAGATGAAACGTGGCTGGGTCTTTCAACATGACAATGATCCCAAGCACACTGCCAGGGCAACGAAGGAGCAGCTTCGTAAGAAGCATTTCAAGGTCCTGGAGTGGCCTAGCCAGTCTCCAGATCTCAACCCCATAGAAAACCTTTGGAGGGAGTTGAAAGTCCGTGTTGCCCAGCGACATCCCCAAAACATCCCTGCTCTAGAGGAGATCTGCATGGAGGAATGGGCCAACATACCAGCAACAGTGTGTGCCAACCTTGTGAAGACTTACAGAAAAGGTTTGACCTCTGTCATTGCCAACAAAGGATATAACAAAGTATTGAGATGAACTTTTGTTATTGACCAAATACTTATTTTCCACCATAATTTGCAAATAAATTCTTAAAAAATCAGACAATGTGATTTTCTGGATTTGTTTTCTCATTTTGTCTCTCATAGTTGAGGTCTACCTATGTTGTCAATTACAGGCCGGCTCATCTTTTTAAGTGGGAGAACTTGCACCATTGGTGGCTGACTAAATACTTTTTTTCCCCACTGTAGCTGAAGTAAATGCATGAGGGAAAACATAGACATGATTATTCTACCGATTCACACCATGTTAACAGTCCCCAGGAAATCACATGTGGTCCTCAGATATATGAAGCACCTTTCCTTATGGAGAGGTGTCTGAGCAATAAAGATCCTAGCTTGCTTGCTGTTGTTTAGATGTTTTATGTTACTGAATTCAATGACTACCCATGTTTGACTTCTGCCTCGTTACTTGACTTTGAACCTTTTTCGCCTGCCCTGACTTCTGCCTGATCACCATATTGACCCTGTGGCATCTACCCTGACCACTTATACAATTATGAATGAACTCTGTATGCCCTGATGAAAGGATGCAAACCGGGAGACCACTCAGACAATGCCCTAGCTCATAATCCTTCAGTGGCAATATAGATCTGCTGCAGATATGTTATATACATCCTTTGTTGGAGCTTGATGGACACATGACTTTTTTTTTTTAACCATATTTGCTCTATAACTATGTATACGTACGTAGCACAGGTATTTCGGTAAGGGCTGATTCTCCTCTCCCCACATGATTTATGGCAGTACAGGAATAGGGCTCCATGTCCCTGGGCACATTATACACTGTGATCTCCTGTCCTGTCTGGTAATCTGGTTTTTCTTTGTACCATTCATACTCATGTACAGAAGGATGGGAGACGCCATTACATTGTAACGTCACATCACTGCCTTCCGCTGATTCCTTATTCCCAATACTGGTGACAGTCACATTTTTGGGAGCATCTGTGGATGGAAAGAAAGCCATGCAGTGACTTATATGAATCCTGCAGACAGAGAACTATAGGAAAACACTTTAACCCTTTCCTGCTGCAGGCAATTTTCATTTTTCATTTTTGACTCCCCGCTTTCCAAACCCCATAACTTTGTTAGTTTTCCCTTCACAGAGACATATGAGGGCTTAATGTTTACTGGACAAATTGTACTTTGTAATGGTACCATTTAACATATACAATATACTGAAAAGCTGGAAAAAAAATTCAGAATGATGTGGAATTAGAGAAAAACTGGGTTTGTGCAACTTCCTTACCATCTTTGTTTTTAGGGAGTTCACTGTATAGCCAAAATGACATGTCACCTGTACTCTATGGGTCGGTACAATTCCAGGGATTTCAAGTTTATATATATTTTTTTTACATTTTAATCCTTAAAAAAATTCAACATTTTGCAAAGATATATTTCTAGAAGTTGCCATAATCTAACACCCATAACTTTTTTTTATATTTCCATGTACGGGAATGCAAAAGTTGGCTTTTATTGCAGGGCCAGATGTACTATCTATCTATATATTTATTGACTGTGCATTTTCAGATGTGGGGATGTATAATTTGTTTAAATTTGTTTTTGTTTATTTATCTTGATTTCAAATCCAGGGAAAGGGAAGTGATTTGAATTTAGATTTTTTTTTTTTATGCATTTTTAAAAACTTTTTTTTAAAAAAAATATTTTATTAGCCTACCTAGGGGGCTTGAACCTGTAATCTTTTAATTGCATTCACTATATTTTTAGACATTTTTAAAACTTTTTTAAAATATTTTTTTTAATTTTTGCCCACTAGAGGACATCAACTAAGTTCAGAACCTAATCCTTCATACCGTATAATGAAATGGTTCTATTTTGCAGTGTATTCTGCTATTTATAGAGCCTAAGAAGTTTAGTAAAAAGGTACACCTGGAGGCCATTGACCCCTGACTGCCTTGACAACCCATAGGCACCCCTCAGAGTGAGAGAAACTACTTTGTAAAATCACTTAGATGCTGCAGTCAGCATTGACTGTGGCATTTAAAGAGTTAAACATCCACAACTGGAGCTTTGATCTTTGCCATTGCAAAAGAAGCTCAGCTGTATAGTATAGCCAACTCCCTGGCTATGACATGGGTACAGCTACTGTGGATGTTCCATAGTTATGATGTACTAGGATGTCAATCTGTGCATACAGAGTTAATATTACGTAATAGTAAGTCATGGGGCATTAAGGGGGCTCAGTGAAAATATTAGAGTACATTTTCTTTGTGAATGAGCATGACAACTTTTTTTTTTTTACGAAAACAATTATCTTGCTTGGGCCAAAAGAAGGAAAATGGCCCCCAAGTCCTCCTCCTATAAGTCTACACATTTTTATGTATTAACCCTTTGACGAAATTATAATTGTCCCCATTCACATATAATACGTACAGTTGATGTTCAGTCTTTCTGATCTCTCAGTTCTTTGTCCATTAGGATATGTAGCCGTGCACTGAACACGACTCCCATCATCCACATATAAAGGAATATAAGTAAGTTCTGATTCTTCTTTCCAGGATCCTCCAGAAATTATCTTTGACTGCTTCTTAATCTGACCAGGTTTGTTCCATTGTAGAGAAGGAGGACTGGAGCGACACGTGTGATCTACAGAACATCTTATAGTAGTGGCTTCTCCTTCTCTTATAGTCTGAGAGACTGAAAGCTCAATATTTTCTAGAGATTCTGAAAAATTGTATCATAAATTGTTACATCAGCATTTCATTTCATTTGCTTGTTTTAGGCTAATTTTGTAAGATTGATCAACAAATACTCATCTTATCATGTCTACGCTTCTCTGTAGGCAATACGTAAGATGTTCTATGCTGTTTCTGTAACATCTATTTACATCTATGACAGCTATTGAAACAGTGTACAGTAGAATAGATGTTTTTGTTTGTTTCCAAAAGTTCCAGTCTCATGGTCGGGACATCGAGCCACGAATTTCCATTGACCATGAGGTGAGAATAACCCTTTAGGCTGAGGCCCCACATTGCGGAAATGCAGCTTTTTTTTGCTGCCTTTTTTTGATCCAAAGCCAAGAATGACTATAAAAGGAATGGGAAATATCTAGGAAGCTCTTATATTTCTACCTTCTGCTCAATCCACTCCTGGCTTTGGCTCATAAAACGCAACAAAATCTGCAACAAAGAAAGAAAAGCTGCATTTCTGCAATGTGGGACCTCAGCCCTAATGTACAGTGACTTTTTAATGAATTTTTAAAAAAAAGAAAACAATGAACAAACTTTATTTTCTATTACAATTTTTTTTTTTGTCTGTGACTACAGAGGTAGAGTAATAAGGAGAATTTTAAGACGTGTTTGATACGCCAGTCTAAATCTAAAGCATATTGGACTAAAATATGACAGATTTATTTACAGGCTTCTTAATAAATTTGGGGCATCTATTGTCAGTTGTGCCAGATATGAGCCGGTGCAGATTTGTACTATAAATTTTCATTCTGATGGTGGACCCTCTCTATTTGCTGGGTCTCACCCATGTTTTTAAAAAAACGTTTGTAGAGTACCAGTAAATTACAAAACCAAGACACTTTGGTGCAAATATTTCTTTTTTTTTTATATCAAAAAATTGTTATTTTAATAAATAAACCTCAATGTTTCTTCATAGTGACAGACAACAAGCAAACCCTTGTATAATCTGATCTTGTAGTCCTCCTTCCAACCGGACCTTTACACTGCACAGTCATCTGCACGGTGCCTAAATTTTAAAACTGTACATTTAGAAAGTTTGCAAGACGTAGAGGACAGATACAGTAGGTGACAATATGGTGTCCTGATCTGACTACACTGGGTTTGTTTTGTCTCTTATTGTATAAAGAAGTGGAAATCATTGTCAATAATCTGTGAAATATTCACCTGTGACACGGAGATAAGTAGTCGTAGATTGTCTCTGATATGCATTTATGTCTTTATCTTCAGTGATTCCTGGATAATATATATCTCCATCATCGTCCTCTTCTCACAGGGTCTATCTGCAGGGTACAGCTGTTCTCTCCTGGTACCAGTGAGGTCCGATCATAGTATTTTGGTATTACTGAGGATGTGTCCTTGGTGTTTAGGATCTCTGGATGTCTCACTCCACTAACTAAGTACCATATTGTGCCAGTTGGTCCAGAGGTGTTGGCAGGAAGATATGTACAAGGAATCTCTACACAGGAGCCGAATAGACCAGTAATTGTAGAAGGGAATGTCCACTGCTGACATACAGAACCCAGATAGAAGCCTGGAAACAATCAGCAGGACATGAGGCTACAATGTTTCAATCTATCTGGTTATATTTCTATATTGAGTTGGTTACCTTGAAAGATGATGAGAAGAAACATCTGCTTTATACCGGTCATTTTCTACTGCTATTCAGTGACTTGAAACATCCAGACCCGAACATGGACACATCTAGAAGTTCTGAAGAATAAAAAAGCCATATCTCTTATCAACACTGCCAGGGGAATTTGACTTATTTTGTACAGTCTGTACTCAGGCTCCTCCCATGTATTGAGGCTCCTCCCCTCTGTATATGTGGAACAGTTTTCTGATGACATAGTTAAGTTATTTCTAGTTTTGTTACTCATCTCCCCGTGGTTCAGAGATCCTTTCCTGCAATCCTTATAGGTCCTCTCAATATGTATATTGGGCCATGACTATTTGTCTCGCCAACCTTTGTCCGAAGGTCCAGTAATACAATTGACAATATTATAGTGACATTGTCCTACAGCCCTGTCTGCACCTCTAGTTCATGTTGAGAATTATATTTCATAGGTGTATAACAAAAGATAACTGGAGACGGTTTAAAGGTATATGATATGTAGTAAGTGTATATCCCCTGGTAACAAAATGCCTATAAATAGAAGGAGACCAATGTTGCTGCATAGAGAGGAACTGACCAGAAACAAGAAGTACTTAAAACATTGAAGGTCAAGTTGCTCAATAGAAAATGTAACAATGAAAATAAAGATAAAAATTGCTTGTAATATTAATACAAGTCTTGAAAACATTTTTTTACCAATTTGACAATTTTGATTAAGATTTTTCTAATACTTATACAAACAAGGACATTTCTGATGCTTCGAGCAAAGTAGAACAAAAAGTCCATACGTTATGCATGAAATCAACAGCAAATATCAGAAATTAAGGCAAATAGTCCAATACTTAGAGATACAAACAGAACAAAGTGGACAGAAAAATATCCAACAAAATAAAGTTTTGGTAAAGGGATGGAGTCTAAACCTATTAGGCACAGTGCTAAAATGGGTGTTACCTGCACTGGGGTAATATATCGAGAAACGGCCATCCAGAAGGAGGACATTCCCGCCACATGTGGATATTTTACCCGCCTTCCAAAATTCATAACTTTTTTTTTCCTGTTGACATGTAGCTATGTGAGGGCTTATTCTTTGTGAGACGAGCTGTACTTTTATTTGGCACCCTTTTGGGGTACATAAAATGCTTTTATTAGCTATTAATATTGTTTTGTTGCATTTTGTTCCTACGGTGTTAAACCCGCATTAAAAATGACATGGCAACTTTGTCCTGCAGGACATTACGATTACAGCAATAGCATATTTATATTGGTTTTATTATGTTTTACCACATTTACTAAAATGAACAATTTTCCTGATCAGATATGGTTACAAAATGACCTGATATATATGATTAAACAATACCCTGATCAATATGGTTATATAGTGTCCTGATGAATATGGTTACACAATGCCCTGATCAATAGGATTATACAGTACCCTGATGAATATGGTTATACAGTGTCCTGATCAATATGGTTATACAGTCTCCTGATCAATATGGTTATACAGTGTTCTGATCAATATGGCTACACAATACCCTCATCAATATGGTTATACTATACCCTAATCAATATGGTTATACAGTACCCTGATCAATATGATTACACAATGCCCTGATCAATATGGTTATACAGTGTCCTGATCAATATGGTTACACAATGCCCTGATTAATATGGTTATACAGTGCCCTGATCAATATGGTTATACAATGCTCTGATCAATATGGTTATAAAGTGCCCTGATCAATATGGTTATACAATGCTCTGATGAATATGGTTATAAAGTGCCCTGATCAATATGGTTATACAATGCTCTGATCAATATGGTTATAAAGTGCCCTGATTAATATGGTTATACAATGCTCTGATGAATATGGTTTTGACATTTGGGGAAGTGATGTAGTAATAGAGCACTATTTACAGAAGATGCAATATACTCTACTCCCTCGCATTACTTGTGACTGCAATTTTGGTGGTTGTGTTCCCTTTTATTTTCTGACATGCTCTTTCTTGCACACCCACTGCTCAGTTGTCAAGCGTCCTATAACATTTTTATATGATATTGATTTTCTCCTAGTAGCACTGTAATATTACGGCGCTGAGTGTTAACTATCTGCTCAGTGCAACGTAACAGTATGGCACAGAGTTGGAAGGGGTTAAAGATGACCATGATAATATAGCTGTAGAGGAAAAGGGAAAGGTAAGATATTACATAGCCAAAATGAAATTTATGGGTAAGACCAATAATGTTACACAATACCCTGATCAATATGATTATACAATTCCCTGATCAATATGGTAATACAGTGTCCTGATCAATACAGATATATAGTGTCCTGATGAATATGGTTATACAGTGTCTTGATCAATATGGCTACACAATACCCTCATCAATATGGTTATACTATACCCTGATCAATATGGTAATACAGTGCCCTTCTCAATACAGATATACAGTGTCTTGATCCATATGGATGCACAGTACCCTCATCAATATGGTTATGGAGTGCAGTGGTCAGTAGTGTTATATAGTGTCTTGATTAGAGATTGGTGAACCTCTCAAGATTTCTGTTGTTTCAGGTTCAGATGGTCCAGTCCCAAAGTTTGTTTCAGTTCGAACAAGTATGGAATGACCCCACCTTAAATTGGCTTTAAATATAATGTAGAACATTGTCAGGACTCCTTGAAACCTATCTATAAAACATAGTGTAGAACACTCTTAGGAATCCTAGGAACCTATCTATAAAACATAGTGTAGAATGCTCTTAGGGCTCCTAGGAACCTATCTATAAAACATAGTGTAGCATACTCTTAGGACTCCTAGGAACCTATCTATAAAACATAGTGTAGACTATGCTTAGCGCTCCTAGGAAAATATCTATAAAACATAGTGTAGAACACTCTTAGGACTCCTAGGAACCTATCTATAAAACATAGTGTAGAATGCTCTTAGGGCTCCTAGGAACCTATCTATAAAACATAGTGTAGAACACTCTTAGGGCATCTAGGAAAATATCTATAAAACATAGTGTAGAACACTCTTAGGGCTCCTAGGAACCTATCTATAAAACATAGTGTAGAATACTCTTAGAGCTCCTAGGAAAATATCTATAAAACATAGTGTAGAACACTCTTAGGACTCCTAGGAACCTATCTATAAAACATAGTGCAAAATGCTCTTAGGGCTCCTAGGAACCTATCTATAAAACATAGTGTAGAATACTCTTAGGACTCCTAGGAACCTATCTAAAAAACATAGTGTAGAATACTCTTAGAGCTCCTAGGAAAATATCTATAAAACATAGTGTAGAACACTCTTAGGACTCCTAGGATCCTATCTATGAAACATAGTGTAGAATGCTCTTAGGGCTTCTAGGAACCTATCTATAAAACATAGTGTAGAATACTCTTAGGACTCCTAGGAACCTATCTATAAAACATAGTGTAGAACACTCTTAGGGCTCCTAGGAAAATATCTATAAAACATAGTGTAGAATACTCTTAGGGCTCCTAGGAACCTATCTATAAAACATAGTGTAGAATACTCTTAGGTCTCCTAGGAACCTCTCTATAAAACATAGTGTAGAATACTCTTAGGACTCCTAGGAACTTATCTATAAAACATAGTGTAGAATACTCTTAGGGCTCCTAGGATCCTATGTATAAAACATAGTGTAGAATACTCTTAGGACTCCTAGGAACCTATCTATAAAACATAGTGCAGAATGCTCTTAGGGCTCCTAGGAACCTATCTATAAAACATAGTGTAGAATACTCTTAGGACTCCTAGGAACCTATCTATAAAACATAGTGTAGAACACTCTTAGGGCTCCTAGGAAAATATCTATAAAACATAGTGTAGAATACTCTTAGGGCTCCTAGGAATCTATCTATAAAGCATAGAGTAGAATACTCTTAGGAATCCTAGGAACCTATTTATAAAACATAGTGTAGAACACTCTTAGGGCTCCTAGGAACCTATCTATAAAACATAGTGTAGAATACTCTTAGGGCTCCTGGGAACCTATCTATAAAACATAGTGTAGAATACTCTTCGGGCTCCTAGGAACCCATCTATAAAACATAGTGTAGAATACTCTTCGGGCTCCTAGGAATCTATCTAATGTATCTAATGGTACCATTATGAAATATAATTAGTCCAGAAAAATAAACTGCTATTTTGACTTTGTGAACAGAAAAATAAAAAGTTATGGTTTTTGGAAGGTAGGAAGTCAAAAATTGAAAAATGGCTACAACGGGAAGGGATTGGTTACCCGCACTGCAGATTTTTGAAAAAAAAAGTTTTGTTCAGCTTAAACCTCTGATACACATATATAGACATAACCAACTGATAGAATAGGTAAGAGAGGACATAGATCAGTATTGTCATACATTGCCTAGACCAGAGATACATCTGGAGCCCAGATCTATAGTGTTATATAGTTTCGTGATCCAGGACACTGACTGACAGCAGACAAAATATAAGATTTTCTCTGCAAGCATCAAAAAGTTATTAACTATCTCAGAGGGTCTTCTTAGTTACAGGAAGTGGATTCACCTGCCCCAGCTACCAATGTGATTTGCCCAATCCTGCACATACAGTAGACCAATAAGAACTCTAAAATCTTTCTACAATTTTTTGAAAAATTTTGTAACTCAAGAACATTAGTAAATAAGGCATTGTTAAAATTATTGACTTTTCCTATTATCATGTTATTCTGCTTGAGTACCAGCCCATCACATAAAGATACTTTACAAAAATTCTAATCAAAAATACAGGCACATTATACAATGTAGAGGTAGATCTGCCCATGAGAGTACCAGAGGATTATCTGATGAGCCGAGACTTTGACACGACAATGTGCAGCAGAAGACAAACCTATGTGGAGCTGATGTTGGAGCCGATCACTTCCACTATGCTCTATGTCATATGAATGAATTCACAAATAACATATTAGACCTTATTAATGACATATCTTTATTCCTTGTATATAAAACACCAACATTTTCCACATCAGCCCCTGTCCCCAGTGGGGCTCACAATCCTTTTGTTAGTAGCACACCAGGGTAAATTTTTTATGGGA
The DNA here is from genome assembly GCA_947044405.1 of Leptodactylus fallax. Taxonomy (NCBI): domain Eukaryota; kingdom Metazoa; phylum Chordata; class Amphibia; order Anura; family Leptodactylidae; genus Leptodactylus; species Leptodactylus fallax. Next base: position 245,005 of record CAMRHE010000943.1, read on the forward strand.
AGCCATTAAATTATATTCCCCTTACGTCCGACAGCAGCACAATATGGGGTATCTCTGCCCCTGTGTGTTGTTTAGGACAGTGGAACCTTTAATTAGCACCAAATTTAAGGTGCCTCCTACTGGCCCTATAAGAGGGCACCTGAGACCTCCCTCCACTGTGTTTTTTTCTGTCCTGTGTGGGACAGGTGGACGGAGGTCTCTGGTGACCTCCCGTTGCTAGGGGTTCTTTCCTAAAAAGCTCCTGCTTACCTTTTTGGGGGTACCTCGGTCCTTTCCTACGTTCCTAAGATCCTCTGGTCCTTCGGGCCTTTTTCCACCCCGCAGCGCAGCGTTACCCGGCTCATCGCTCTGCAGGCAGCGCGATCCCGGAAGTAAGCGGGGAACCTCTTCGGCCGGAACCTTTTTTTCGGTCTTGTGTTCACCGGGGAAGGAAGCCTTTGCGCACCACTGCGGCCTACTTCCGGTTTTCTCGGAAAAGTGCGGTAAGTTTGAAAATTGGAATTTTAATGGCAAAATATAGATTTGTTTTTTGCTGCTTGTATGTGGAGCCTCTGGCTTAGGCTTATGCTCCTCTATGTTCCATTATGGCATTTGACCTCGTTTGGCGCTGTATGAATATTTTCTTTGTTTGGCTCCTTCCCTCGCTGCTGTATTACATTTAAAAGGTTCTCAGTCCTTTACTTGGTGAGCTCGTGGTTACTAGCTCCTCTGCTGCGGTTTGCGGTGTCTGAGTTTTTTTCCTGACGGGATCTTTTTTTCAAGTGACCGATTTAAAAAGTAAGGTACCCCTTGGTTTTTTTCTTCTTGTGCGATGCTTGGCAATCTTCTATTCTACATTGTCATGTGGCTTTTGATGTTTCAGATGTCATCTTCTGCATCAGGTAACGGCGATGGGCTTAGGAGGAAAAAGTCCTCTAAACGTAAACACCTAATGTGTTTGGATTGCAATACCCCTTTACCTGGCGGCTATGATTTTACCCGCTGTCGCCAATGCCGCGGACCTCCGTCAGAAGAACCTTCTATAAGAGAGGTTGTCACCTGGGTAAATGACTATATGGAGGAGTCTCTTAAGGAGATCCGTTCTTCCATCGCCCAGATTGCCAAGAGACCGCGGGTTGAGACACAGTCCTCCCTACGCATCGCTGACGAAGATTATCAGATAGTGGACGAGACACTCTCATCTGACGATTCCACTGAAGATCCCAGCAGGCCGTGCTTCCCACTCGAAAAATTAAGCCGGCTGCTGAAGTCCATCCGGTCTAAGGATCGTGATGTTGACGGGGAAGCCTCCACGTCCACCTATAGAGGGCCTAGGGTCTTCCAAGTGGACGAGACATTACAAAGATTAATGTCTTCAGAGTGGAAATGTCCTGAAAAACCTCTTGTGGTTTCTAGGAGGTTCAAGGCTTTATTCCCAGTTGCTCAATGGGATCAATGGGGTCCTCCTCCCAAGGTGGATATGGCGGTGGCCAAACTGTCCCGCCGCACTATGGTACCATCAGATGATGGATCAAATTTGCACGACGCCATGGACAGGCGCATCAACAATACCCTCAAGAAGGCGTATTCAGCTGCCTCGGCCCAGACCGCTGTGGCGGTTGCGTCTTGTGAAGTGTCAGCCAAATTACGCACTGACCTGGTTCACCTCGAGAGGGACAATGACTCTGGAGTCTCCAGAGATGAGCTGCTAGGGTTTCTAGGCTCGGTTTCCCTGGCAGCTGAATATTTAGCGGAAGCCTCCCACCATCAATTAAGGCTGGCGGCCAAATCTCTGGCACTTACCACTGCAGCAAGAAGAACTCTATGGTTAAAACCCTGGAGAGCTGATTTCCCCTCAAAATTACCCTTTGAGCCAGGTAGAGTCTTTGGCAGTGCCCTAGACGAGATCCTGGAGGGCTTGGCTGATAGGAAGGGTAAAACTTTACCCCAGGCCTTTAGAGGTAGATCTAATGCTGCCTCTCAGGAGCAAAAGTTAGGGACGTGGCCGATAGGATTCCATGCCTCTTCAGCTCCAAGGATAACTACCCATTTTTGCTGATACATGTGGGTACAAACGACATGGCAAAAAATGATTTACCAACTATTCGTAAAGACTTTCAAAATCTAGGAAAGAAAGTGAAGGAACTGGATGCGCAGGTAGTATTTTCATCAATTCTCCCAGTTGATGGTTATGGTATCAGGAGATGGAATAAAATACTAGAGGTAAACAAGTGGCTTCGGCAGTGGTGTAGAGAGCAAGGATTTGGATTTCTGGACCATGGAGTGAATTACCTCTATGATGGACTCCTTGCTAGAGATGGTATACATCTCACAAAGACTGGGAAACACATATTTGCCAGAAGACTTGCCACACTTATCAGGAGGGCTTTAAACTAGAAGAGAAGGGGATGGGAAGTAAAAAGAAAGACAAGAACATGCAGCTTAAGGATATACTAAACAAGGGTACTAGATGTGGTAATGAGGACCTAAGACAGGATACTCAGAAGGAAATTAAGAAAAAGGAAGTACCAGAGCGCAATCTGAAATGTTTTTACACAAATGCGCAAAGCTTGGGAAATAAACAGGGAGAATTAGAACTGATAATACAGAAGGAAAAATATGATGTCATTGGTATTACAGAAACTTGGTGGAACGATAAGCATGATTGGAATATACAGATGGAAGGATACAACTTATTCAAAAAAAATAGAACTAATAAAAGAGGGGGAGGAGTTGCATTGTATGTTAAAAAAGATCACATTTCCACGGAAATCACAGTTTTACAAAATGATAACTTATTGGAAAATATTTGGGTAACAATTCAGGGGAAGAACAACGATAAGGACATCATAATAGGTGTTTATTATAGACCACCAGGACAGACAGAAGACAGGGATGAGATTTTTTCTCAGCAAATGACCACGCTTTCGAAGAAATTTGAAATTGTTATCATGGGAGACTTTAATTACCCAGATATTCATTGGGAAACTCACACAGCTACGAGTAAAAGCTCTATCAAATTTTTATCCTCTCTAGCAGACAATTTCATTGCCCAGTTAGTAGAAGAAAACACAAGAGGAACATCCATTCTGGACCTAGTTTTAACTAATAAGGAGGACATGGTTAAGGAATTAAGGGTAGCAGGGACATTGGGATTCAGCGACCATGCTATACTCGAGTTTGGGGTTGTAAGAAGAAGAAGACCTGAGAAGACAAAGACTAGAAGACTCAATTTTAGTAGGGCAGATTTTAGGGGCCTAAAGGTAAGGGTTAGTAGAATTCCATGGCGAAAATTACTTAAGCACAAAAATGCACATGAGGGGTGGGAAATTTTCCGTAGGGAAATCATTAATGCACAGGAACTAACAATACCTAGAAGCAAGAAAAATGGGAATCACCTAAAAACTCCAGGATGGATGACCAAAAAATTACATAACCTACTAAAAAAGAAAAAGGAAACTTACAACAAGTGGAAGATGGGAGCTATATCTAAGGGAGAGTATACAGCAGTTTGCAGACTCTGCAAGATAAGCATTAAAAAAGCCAAGGCTGAATACGAATTGAAGCTTGCAAAAGAAGTTAAGAGTAATGTAAAAGGTTTTTGGGGATATGTTAAGAGCAAAAGAAAAGTGAAGGAAACCATTGGAGTCCTAAAGAACGAAAAGGGTGAAAAAGTTAACATGGTGGATCAGCAAGTGGAGTTACTAAATTCATATTTTGTATCCGTCTTCTCCCAAGAAATGGATGGAAATATCAACATTAATGGTGATAGTGATGAGGGGAATGAGGACTCCAAGCTGATTATAAGTGAAGGTTTGGTAAGAGAACATTTAGCTAAGATTAAGGAAACCAAGTCCCCAGGACCGGATGATTTACACCCTAGAGTTTTAAAAGAATTAGCAGAGGAAATAACAGAACCCCTTGCAATAATCTTTAATAAGTCATGGGAGACAGGAGTGGTCCCTCTAGATTGGAAAAGGGCAAATGTGGTCCCCATCTACAAAAAGGGGAATAGGGACGACCCAGGAAATTATAGGCCGGTAAGTCTGACCTCGATAGTAGGAAAAATCTTTGAACAAATCGTTAAAGAACATTTAATTAGGTACCTGGATGGGAAGGCTTTAATTAATCAAAGCCAGCACGGCTTTATGCCTAATAAATCTTGCCAGACTAATCTTATTTCCTTCTATAATAAAGTCACTGAATGGTTGGACCAGGGGAATGCAGTGGACATAGTATATCTTGACTTTAGTAAGGCCTTTGATAAAGTATCACATAACATTCTTATTGAAAAAATGATCAAGTATGGCTTTGATAAAATATCAGTGAGGTGGGTTCACAATTGGCTTAATGATCGGGCACAACGAGTAATTCTAAATGGCTATACATCAAACTGGAAGAAAGTAAAAAGCGGGGTGCCGCAGGGCTCTGTCCTGGGCCCAGTACTTTTTAATATTTTTATAAATGATCTGGATGATGGGGCTAATGGGGAACTAATAAAATTTGCAGATGATACAAAGATAGGAGGAATGGCCAACACTAGAGAGGAGAGAGAGTGCATCCAAAAGGACTTAGACACACTGGAACAATGGGCTGAGGTGAACAAAATGGTATTCAACAGGGACAAATGCAAAGTTCTACATCTGGGTAACAGAAATGCAAGAAGCATATATAGTATGGGAGGAATAGTACTAAGTGAGAGTACAGGGGAAAAGGATCTGGGCATAATAATAGATCGCAAATTCAACATGAGTCAACAGTGCGGTGCGGTGGCTAAAAAGGGTAATAAAATTCTAGGATGTATCAAGACGAGCATTGAAGCTAGATCAAGAGAGGTAATTATTCCGCTGTACTCTGCCCTGGTCAGACCCCACCTGGAATACTGTGTACAGTTCTGGGCGCCCCAGTTTAAGAAAGACATCGATTCATTGGAGCAGGTCCAGAGAAGAGCAACCAAAATGGTGGAAGGTCTACAAACCATGTCCTACGAGGAGAGGCTAAAAGAATTGGGACTGCTTAGTTTGCAGAAGAGAAGGCTAAGGGGAGACTTAATAGCGGTATTTAAATATCTGAAAGGTTGTCACAGTGCAGAGGGATCTACCCTATTCTCATTAGCAGAAGGAAGCACGAGAAGTAATGGGATGAAACTAAGGGGAAGGAGATTCAGATTAGACATTAGGAAAAACTTTCTAACAGTAAGGGTAGTGAGAGAGTGGAATAGGCTGCCACGGGAGGTGGTGAGTTCTTCATCAATTGAAATCTTCAAGCGGAAACTGGATAGGTATATAGCTGGGATGTTTTAGGAATTCCTGCTTTTGCAGGGGGTTGGACTCGATGGCCCTTGAGGTCCCTTCCAACTCAAACAAACAAACAAACAAACAAACAAATTCTGGCCGTGATAGAGGCTATCCGCCTCGTCGTGGACGGCAGTCCCAAAGAGGCTCTAGATATTCCTCTAGAGGCGCCATCCAGAGATTCCCGAAGTCTGATGATAAAAAGGAGAAGCCTAGCTTTTGACATCAGGAGCAGTCTTCCTGTGGCCGAGATTCCTGTCGGGGGTCGTCTCTCCCATTTTTTCAACTGCTGACAGGAAAAAATTCAAGACCCATGGGTCCTGCAGGTAATCCAAAAAGGATATGCAATCGAGTTCCTCCATCCTCCTCAGGATCGGTTTGTGTTGACTCGCAGCCTCCCTATAATGCAGCAGACTACATTGGAATGCTCCATCCGAGAGTACATTCACAAGGGAGCCCTGTAGGAAGTCCCTTCTCTAGAAGAAGGATCCGGTGTCTATTCTCCCGTCTTCCTGGTACCAAAACCGTCAGACAAGTGGAGAATGGTCATAGACTTAAGGTACCTCAACCGCTTCATCAAAAAGAAGCACTTCCGTATGGAAACCATAAAGTCTGTCACCACTTTTCTCCTCCAAGGCGATGTTTTCGTGACTTTGGATCTAAAAGACACCTATTTGCATATTCCTATTTATCCTCCACACAGAAGGTTTCTAAGGATTGCCATAGTAGTTTCCAGCCACACGAAGCATTTTCAGTTCACAGCACTACCCTTCGGGATCTCCTCTGCTCCCCACACCTTTACAAAGGTAGTGGCTCCTATAGCGGCCGCCCTCAGACTTCAGGGGATATTCGTGGTGCCTTATCTAGACGACTGGTTGATAAAAGCCCAGTCAGAGTCTGTTCTGCTCCAGCATCTACAGACAGCTGTGTCCCTGTTTCAGAGTCTGGGATGGCTTATAAACTGGGAGAAGTCGGTAACGATCCCTTCAACCCGAAGGAAGTTCCTCGGCTACTTCCTGGATTCAGTCCGCCTGCAGGTCTCCTTGACACCAGCAAGGAAGGAGAAACTGGTCGGTGCAGTCCGGCACCTCTTCAAAAAGCCGATAGCCTACATCAGAACATTGATGAAGATCCTGGCCTTGATGTCTTCCTCAGTGGAGGCAGTCCCATGGGCTTTGTGGCACTTACGTCCCCTCCAGAAGGAATTACTAGAGGTTTGGAATCGCTCCCTTCTTACACTCAGCAAGAAGATTCGACTCTCCCCCAGGACCCGTCTTTCCCTCAAGTGGTGGTTGCACCTGAAAGATGGAAGGTCCACGGTCCAACCTTCTTGGACCCTGTTGACTACAGATGCATCCCTCTCGGGATGGGGAGCCCATTTGGACGAAAACTCCATAAAGGGAGTCTGGAGCGCGCCAGAAAGAAGGACTTCGTCCAACTGGAAGGAGCTCAGAGCTGTATATCGTGCCTTACTCCATTTCTTGCCTCTTCTCAAGGGAAGAGCAGTCAAAATCCGGTCAGACAACATGACCACAGTGCTGTACGTGAACAGACAGGGAGGCACCAGATCACCAACCCTCCTCAGGGAGGCAGATCTGATATTTACATGGGCAGAGAAAAATCGAACCCATTTATCCGCAGTTCACATCAAGGGCTCCCTGAACATAGTAGCGGATCGGTTGAGTCGGGGTCATGCCGTATCAGGAGAATGGTCACTCAATCCAGAAGTCTTTCATCAGATTACCCTGAAGTGGGGTCTTCCAGAAATAGACCTCATGGCAACCCGACTCAACGCCAAGGTGGAGACGTTCTGTTCCCTTTACCAGGAGGACAATCCCTTGGCAGTGGATGCCCTGTCCATCCCTTGGAGGTCCAGGCTGGCATACATTTTCCCTCCAATTCCAATAATACCGAAGGTATTGATGAAAATCAGACAGGACCAAGTCTCTGTGATAGCCATCATTCCATTCTGGCCAAAAAGAGCTTGGTTTTCCCAACTCATGGAGATGAGTCGAGGGATATATTGGAGGCTTCCCCCCATCCAGAACCTGGTTTCCCAAGGATCTCTGAAGTGCCAGGATCTCTGGAGATTCAACCTGACAGCCTGGAGGTTGAGCAGTCCCTACAGCAGGATAGAGGACTGTCAGAGGCCGTCCTGAAGACCCTTTCTTCTGCAAGAGCAGACTCTACCAATAAGAACTACCAGAGGACAGCCAAGATTTTCATGGAGTGGTGAACAAAGAAGGGTATTAATAATCTACAACCTTCAACGGCTGATATTTTAAATTGTCTTCAGGACGGTTTGGATAAGGGCCTTGCCCCTGCCACTTTGAAAGTGCAGATTGCGGCCCTCTCCGCTCATTTGAACAGATATCTGTCTCAGGATCCTCTGGTTGCAAGGTTCCTTAAAGGGGCAATGAGGCTAAAGCCCTCAGTATCATCTCCAGTTCCCCAGTGGGACCTTGCGGTAGTCCTTACAGGCCTGTGCGGTCCTCCATTTGAACCCTTGGAGACTACGGAGCTAAAATATTTGGCCTACAAAACCATTTTTTTGTTGGCTATTACATCTGCCAAAAGAGTAGGGGAACTCCAGGCTCTCTCTTCTAGAGAACCGTACATTGTGTTTTTAGCAGATAGGGTGCACCTTAGATTTTTGCCTGGGTTTAACCCTAAGGTCCCCTCATGCTATAATAGCAATCAGCTAATTTCGCTACCAGTGTTTTTCCCCACTCCAACCTCTGAGGAGGAAGAAAAGCTCCACACCTTAGATGTGGTAAGGTGTCTGCGGATTTACCTATCCCGCACTCAACCGTTTAGGAAGACCGAAAACCTACTAATTAACATGCAGGGTAAAAACAAAGGCCTCAAGGCTTCCAAGCCTACTCTATCCACATGGATCAAGGAGACAATTAAGTCTTCCTTCCTTATTCAGGAGTTACTCCCTCCAGTTTTTTCTATGGCCCACTCGACCAGGGCTGTGTCGACTTCTTGGGCGGAGTACCGGTCCTTACCTTTGGACCAGATTTGTGCGGCTGCATCATGGTCATCTCAGTTGACCTTTGTTAAACATTATCGTTTAGACGTCCGCAGTTCCCAGACAACTGCCTTTGGTCAGACAGTCCTTGACGTTGTAAGGCGAGGGAATCCTCCCTAGGGGAATTATTTGCTATCTCCCCATATTGTGCTGCTGTCGGACGTAAGGGGAATCGTTGATTGTAATGTCAATCTGTATTCCCTTAGTCCAGACAGCAGCACAAGGCTTCCCTCCCTAGAAGCTTGTTTCCTTTTACTTTATAATTTACACAGTGGAGGGAGGTCTCAGGTGCCCTCTTATAGGGCCAGTAGGAGGCACCTTAAATTTGGTGCTAATTAAAGGTTCCACTGTCCTAAACAGCTCACAGGGGCAGAGATACCCCATATTGTGCTGCTGTCTGGACTAAGGGAATACAGATTGACATTACAATCAACGATTATAGTATTAGAAAAGTGGGGAGAGTAAAGGAAACCCACAGGGACAATATACACAAAATCTTTGTAGGTTTCACCCACAGTTAGACTCAAAGACCCCCGTGCTGAAAGTCAACAATGCTACCCACTGAGTCTCTGTGCTGGTCCTTGTGTCCTGCATGTGCAATAATAATAATAATAATAACAATAATCTGTACAATATCATAGAAAGTTGATATGTATACATTCTGTATAGATAAAGGATGGGCCCATGGTCCTTGGGTGGGCAATAGCTCTGACAGAATTGAAGCTCAGCAAAGATGAATCCCATTTGGGACTTTGGAGTCATTCACAAGCAACTTAAACCGGGCTTACAAGTGTCATTTTGTGAAAATAATCACATGAATATCTGAGAGTAGCTAGAAACTGTATAAATGTATGGCTTTTACTGTTTACTGTGTCTAGTGCTTTTCAATCACCTAGTGAAGGGGTCCCCAACCACTGGTCCGTGGACCGGGCCCAGGCCGTTGGGGGTATTTTGCCGTTCCGCAGGGCGGCGGGCTGGCCTCGGTAAAAGGGCTCCCAACACATTATGTGGGGCAGGTCGGTGATATGGCCACAGTGTTGTGGCTCCTAGCATAGTTAATGGCGTGGGACCTCAGTGTACAGCGCTGTAGACCAGGTCCCCATTAGCTATGCTATGAGCCACAACACTGTGGCCAGATCGCCAACCCGTCTCATCTAAAGCACTGTTTACTGTATAACCCCGCCACCATATGACCAAAGCCATGCCCCTAAACCGCTAGCAGCTGCCAAAAGAAGGGTGCCGGTGAAGAATGTTCCCAAGGTGGAAGCCAGAAGTCATGGCTCGATGTTTTGGAGAAGCAGGAGGACATTGATGACATCTTCTGTTTTTGGTCTCTAGTTGCCAGACCCCAGTAAGGACAGAGTGTAGAGGAACAGGTAGTCACATCCCCTATGTGAAATGATGCTGTTGCTTGTCTTCCTGTGGGCTCAGCTTTTGTCCATGAATCATTAGATGTTTGTATAGTGATTGGTTGTGGGCTGGCGTTTTGTAATGGGACAGTAGATTGTTGTCACATTGTTAGGTGGATTGTCAGCCTGTGTAGTGATTGACTAGTGGTCCATTCCTATGAGGTAGTCAAAGGTGCCCTGGTCTGTAGCCAGCCTGAGAGTAGCTTAGGTTTTGTGTGTATTAGATCCTGAGAGTAGCTTGTGCCTTGCGAGTCTTGAGCCCTCTGTGTAGATTAGGTAAGCCTGTTCTGTTACAGATGTGCTGTTAGTGTGACTTGGCATTGAAGCATGAGAAAATGTTTGTTGCTATAACTTCAAGTACATATATACAGTAGTAGTATGGTCCATACTTAGATTTGTAGAATGTGTCATAGATGGAGGCCTATGTTATTGGCTGATGGAGTCCACCTTCATGTGGATGGTCTACAGATCATGAATCTTTGTTGTGAGGTCAAGGTGTCCCTTAGAGAACATATAATGGAGGAAAGGGAGACTCCCTCCCGGCAGGTTAGACAGCTGATGATTGAGAAAAGTTTGCAAAGAAGATATAAGAATAAAACAAGTATATGGAGCTGGTGGATCCAAAATGATACACATAGTTTCAGTAAGTAAATACTGTATGTGCTAGTTGTTTACTAATGAAACTAAATTGGGTGATCCAATGATTGACATTGGAGGTGGCAACTATATAAAGTATGAAGAAGAGCTGACCAGGTTGTGGTGGGAATCTGCTTATACACAGGATCCTGTTTGGACAAACAGAGGGTTGGGACAGAACAGCAGTCTGAGCTTGTGAGAGAGGGTGAAGGAAGTCAAGTTATTCTTTAGACTACGCCTTTGAAGTAGACCACACCTAACACCATGTCCATCTTTACACATTTCTCTTCTACAAAATACAGCAAAATATTGCGGTACGACTCTGGTTTCTTCTTGCGTTGTAAATGGATGGTTGACTTCTTAGATCGGTTTTACATATTTTGGTGAACGGTGCCTCCATGTCCTCCGGTGATCTTAGTGGGGTTCACAGGCTGTAAAGTAAGAGATGATATAGTCAGTGATATAGATATATTGATAATTATCAATACATAATGACATCACAGAAGACAATACATTATATAATACATCATATCAGTGATCTTCAGATTGAGCTATTTGTTGGTGAATTTTCTCTGACATTATTTATTCTCTTACTTTTATTCTGCTTTATGTTCAGTTGTTTTTCCTCCCAGCCCTTATTATTAGTGGATATGGGAAATGTTCAGCCCATGAGATACAAATGTTATCTGAGGAGGAGAAGGCGACCTACTAGACCTACAGCTTCAGGTAGAGAGCCATCACTGGGCGCTGTAAAACGGGTGACTACTGGGTGTCCTAGCTGAGAGGTCCTGGGTAATGTGAGATTATATAATGACTTAGTCTGGATTATTGGAGTTGTCTGCACTGTACTGTACAGTCTGCGAGTGAAAAGCTTGCTTAAGACTCCCCCTTTGTAGCTACAGTGCTGGCCAAAAGTATTGGCACCACTGCAATTCTGTCAGATAATACTCAATTTCTTCCAGAAAATGATTGCAATCACAAATGCTTTGATAATAATATCTTCATTTATTTTGCTTGCAATGAAAAAACACAAAAGAGAATGAAAAAAAAGTCAAATCATTGATCATTTTACACAAAACTCCAAAAATGGGCCGGACAAAAGTATTGGCACCCCAGCCTAATACTTGGTAGCACAACCTTAGACAAAATAACTGCGAACAACCGCCCGGTAACCATCAATGAGTTTCTTACAATGCTCTGCTGGAATTTTAGACCATCTCTTTGGCAAATTTCTCCAGGTCCCTGAGATGTGAAGGGTGCCTTCTCCAAACTGCCATTTTGAGATCTCTCCACAAGTGTTCTATGGGATTCAGGTCTGGACTCATGCTGGCCACTTTAGAAGTCTCCAGTGCTTTTCTCAAACCATTTCTAGTGCTTTTGAAGTGTGTTTTGGGTCATTGTCCTGCTGGAAGACCCATGACCTCTGAGGGAGACCCAGCTTTCTCACACTGGGCCCTACATTATGCTGCAAAATTTGTTGGTAGTCTTCAGACTTCATAATGCCATGCACACGGCAAGCAGTCCAGTGCCAGAGGCAGCAAAGCAACCCCAAAACATCAGGGAACCTCTGCCATGTTTGACTGTAGGGACCGTGTTCTTTCTTTGAAGGCCCTTTTTTCCTGTAAACTCTATGTTGATGCCTTTTCCCAAAAAGCTCTACTTTGTCTCATCTGACCAGAGAACATTCTTCCAAAAGTTTTTGGCTTCTCAGGTAAGTTTTGGCAAACCCAGCCTGGCTTTATGTCTCTGGGTCAGAAGTGGGGTCTCCTGGGTATCCTACCATAGAGTCCCTTTCACAGACGCCAACGGATAGTACGGGTGACACTGTTGTACCCTCGGACTGCAGGGCAGCAGAACTTGTTTGGATGTTAGTCGAGGTCAGCCACCACCGCACAATCTTTCGTTGAAATCTCTCGTCAATTTTCTTCCGTCCACATCTAGGGAGGTTAGCCACAGTGCCATGGGCTTAAACTCTTGATGACACTGCGCATGGTAGACACAGGAACATTCAGGTCTTTGGAGATGGACTTGTAGCCTTGAGATTGCTCATGCTCCTCACAATTTGCTCTCAAGTCCTCAGACAGTTCTTTGGTCTTCTTTCTTCTCCATGATCAATGTGGTACACACAAGGACACAGGACAGAGGTTGAGTCAACTTAATCCATTCAACTGGCTGCAAGTGTGATTAGTTATTGCCACCACCTGTTATGTGCCACAGGTAAGTAACAGGTGCGTTAATTACACAAATTAGAGAAGCACACATGATTTTTCAAAGAGTGCCAATACTTTTGTCCACCCCCTTTTTATGTTTGGTGTGGAATTATATCCAATTTGGCTTTTTGACAATTCTTTTTGTGGTTTTCCATTGAAGACAAATTAAATGAAGATATTATTACCAAAGCATTTGTGATTGCAATCATTTTCTGGAAGAAATTGAGTATTATCTGACAGAATTGCAGGGGTGCCAATACTTTTGGCCAGCACTGTAAGTGGAGAGCAACTAACACAGAACATCTTCTCCTACATTATACATCCTCCTCAGCGATTGTTTTATTGATCTGAGCCCTTATAGGAGTCACCCCATGTCACCCTCCATCTATGCCTGCATTATTAACCAGGTTTTTGTAATATAAAACACAGGAGAGTCTTCTAAAGTCCCATCAAATAATATTATATTATTACATTTACCTTTAATTCTTCATAATCACTTGCAATATTGTTTATGATAAGATCAGTATATGTAGCATCTGGAGACTCAGCAGCCTAGAAAAAATGGAAATACAAAATATTAGAGAATTAAATAAAACTCACTTGAACCCCTTTTTAACAATTGACACACATCAATATTTTACACATCAATATTTGGTGCGACCTTTGCCCTTTGCCTTCCATCAATTCTTTTCGGGACTTGCAGACAGTTTTTGGCAGAACTTGGCTTGAAGTTGTTGGATCTTGGAGAACTAAGCACAGATCTTCTGTGGATGTTGCTTGCTCCAATCCTTCTGTCTCTTCATGTCATCCCAGACAGACTGGATGATGATGAGATCAGGGCTATATCTGTGGGGGCCGGATCATCACTTCCAGGACTCCTCCTCCAAAGGGCAAAGGTCAAACCATTCACTTATTTTGTTAAATCATAAAAATAAACTATGAACCCCCATTCGGAATTTGTAATTTTTTTTTTTTTTTATACACCTGCCTTGGTGCTCACATGGGGTGCACTGAGCGTTATGACATCATGAAGATGACCCTGAGAGGACGCCTCAAGAAGGTCCAGAAAAAGTGAGGGAAGATAACCATAATTGTTGTGTTTTTCACCTCCCCTGGGCCTCCACCAATTTTACTCTGGGATCTGAAGAGATCCCACAGAATAATAATTTCACTGTCGGTTCCAAAAATTTTGGAATATTCTGGCCCATCTCTAGTTACCCCCCTGCTCATATTGTGCAGAGCTTATACAAGTTCATTATTATAGAATTTATTTCACAATATAGAAATATACAACATAGAAACCATTTTACCTCACTGCTTGTCACGTTCCAGGATCGGTTTCTATAAAAACAGAACATGTCACAATTTTTACCTAGAATTTTTTCTTGTTATCAAGGAGGAAATACAATAGAAGGTTTGATGGTCGGTTCTTTCAGATGACTCTAAATATTCCTTATATACTGACATTTTATAAAATATTACAGATGTGCAACTAAAACAAAAGTATTGGACAAAATGTATGCATTCCTCTCTTGCTATTGTTATCTTCCTGCAGATGGCGATGCAGTCATATAACACATGGCCATCTAGAAGCCACAAGATGGCGGTTAGCAGATACAAATAATACACAGCACAGTAACATGCTATATCATAGTAACTGATATAGGAATGACAGTAAAAAATTCAGGTGCTAACATGTTCTATTGGTCACCATTTTTTTCAGGCTGGGTTTACATGTTCAGGATTTTTATTGCAGTTTTTGACACCAAAATCCGCAGTGGATTCAGATACTGAAAAAACATTTTTGATTCTGCTCATTGATCTATTAGACTCCTTTTAAAGGGAATACTGTATGTAACTGGAATATTTAAACCATTTTTTATGTTAACCCCTTCCTGCCGGAGGAATTTTTCGATTTTTCACTTTTCGTTTTTGACTCCCCCCCTTCCAAACCCCATAACTTTTTTAATTTTCCGTTCTCAGAGCCATATGAGGTCTTAATGTTTGCGGGACAATTTTTTTCTTCATGATGCTACCATTTATTATTCTGTACAATGTACTGGGAAGCTGGAAAAAAAATCAGAATAGGGTGGATTAAAAGAAAAACTGCATTTGTGCGACTTTCTTATGGACTTTGTTTTTACGGTGTACACTCTGCAGCCAAAATGACATGTCATCTGTATTCTGTTTTAGTATGATTCCGGGGATACCAAATTTATATGGTTTTATTTATATTTTAATCCCTGAACAAAAATCTAAAACTGCAAACGCTACGGCATTTACTGTACGGGAAAAATATTTTTATAGATTTGTAGACCGGATGTTTTTGGACACAGGGATACCTAATGTGTATGTGTTTCTCAGTATTTAAGTACTTTTTATATTTTTTTTTTTTATTTTTTTATTTTTTTTTGCATTTATTAGACCCCCTAGGGGGTCTTGAACCCCAGGGGGTCTGATCACTAATGCAATGCATTACAATGCTAATGAATTGCAATTCATTGAAAATTATCAGCACTTCATAGAGCAGCCTGCAATAGAAGTAAATGACAGACAAGCCTGGGAGCCCCTGCAAAATGGCGGCGCCAATGCACCGCCGGCCATTTTTGACTGAGGTGCCAGGGGGGTTAATTTCCGCAATCAGTGCAGGCACTGATCGCAGGTATTAGTGCCGGGTCTCTGCTGTATAATACAGCAGAAACCCAACGTCTATTGTGGCCACTCAGCTCCTGAGTGGCTGCCATATTTAAATACCCGATGTCAGAAAGGGGTTAAACATATTTTATTGGAATTTTTATATATATATATTTTTTTAATTTTCATGTCACTATCTATTTAATAAAAAGTACTAAATCTTCCACTTTTCACTTTGGCCACTAAGTCAAATAATAAACTTGACACTTGCCAATTTTGTAAGAGTTTTCTTTGCATCAGTCATCTCATTTACATAACAAACAATACAATTAGGATCACAATAGAAGATAACACTTCTAAACCCATTATTGCATCCACCACTGACAATAGATGATGTCAAAGCTTATCCACCCTCCCTGCACAGAGATGTCTAGAAAACTCTCCATAGACCTCACTGAGTCAGCTCCAGACTATTGCTGCCTATGGCCAGCAAAAGATGGCCGTTCCATAATCATGTACAGAAAATAAAATTTAAAAAAATCTACTATCAGAAAATAAAATTGGAAAAAAAAATTTGAAAAAAGTGATTTTAATAAATACATTTTAAAAAGGGCGACACATTCCCTTTAAAGCAATTTATAAACCTCCTAGAAATCTTCATTGTTATTACATCCTACCTCCAATAGACGTAGACAAGCACCACCACCAGCAGAGGGCAGACTGTTCCAATGGTTGCAAGAAGGATAATGTTACTATTAGATTCTATATAAGAATGACTGGATCCTCCATCATCTGTAAAGACATATAAGAAATGACTTGGATCAGCCCTCAGATGTGCATATTCTTTAGAATTAAAGTACATTTCATCTACAGGTTATATCTTTACACAAAAATAATACAACACATAAAATATACAGTATATAGCGACTACCAGTCGATATTCAAGGCTATATACATACATAGTACAGGTATCTCTATAGGGGCTGATTCTCCCTCTCCCCACACGATTTATGGCAGCACAGGAATAGGGCTCCATGTCCCTGGGCACATTATACACAGTCATCTTCCATCCAGTGTATAGTAACTTAGTTTTGTTTCGTCCCTTGTACCATTCGTACCCTATGGCTTCAGGTTTAGAAATGGAGGTGCACACTAGATTCACATCATTCCCTTCCATTAATCGTCCATTACCAAGGATGATGACGGTCACATGTTGTGGGGGAACTGCAGAATAGAAAGACATGGTTAATAGAAATCAATGTAAATAATAGAAATAGAAGCTCTATGAGCGGCAGAGAGTTACAACTAGACCACCACTGCTGAGGTTTCATAGGATTTGCTATATAACAGCAAAAATATACACTATATGGAAAGCCATATTGGTCCGAAGCTCTTAACCACGGAATTCTGGTCTTTCATTCAGTCCCATTGTCCCTGTACTGTAAAATCCAGCCTCTAGCCCTGCGATTGAACATACAAACTTTTGTGAAAGAATGGATCTGTAGTGTCCCTCAAAAGGCTTACACTGTTTTTGTATATAAGGTAACATGTTTCAAGATGTTTTGCACTGTTTTATAATGTTTTACATTGCTTTATATTGTTTTGCACTGCTTTTGCACTTTCACAGCTTCATGCTGGCCACTCAGGAGTTAACAAGCCGTTCCTATCACTTTGCATTTGAGAGTGCTGTATTTATTGATTGTATACAAGACACAGATTGAAGTCCTCTCTGAGCACTACTTCCTCTACTCTGCCGAGTGCTATCACTGGTATCTATGGATGTAGAATGATATTTCATAAAAGCTTCTGAAGGTGGAACATGGAGGTGTCCCAATACTTCTCTCTCTCTCTCTCTCTCTCTCTCTATATATATATATATATATATATATATATATATATATATATATATATATATATATATATATATATATATATATATATATATATAAATATATATATATATATATATATGCCCACTGACAAAGACATGAACAGTCTATAATTTTAAGGGTAGGTTATTTTTAACAGTGAGAGATAGAATATTAAAAATAAAATCCAGAAAATCACATTGTATAAATTTATTTGCATTTTGCACAGAGAAATAAGTATTTGATCCCCTCCAACCATTAAGAGTTCTGGCTCCTACAGACCAGTCAGACGCTCCTAAAGAACTCTTTACCTGCATTAAAGACAGCTCTTACATTGTCACCTGTATAAAAGACTCCGGTCCACAGACTCAATGAATCAGTCAGACTCTAACCTCTACAACATGGGAAAGACCAAAGATCTTTCTAAGGATGTCAGGGACAAGATCATAGCCTGCACAAGGCTGGTATGGGCTACAAAACCATAAGTAAGACGCTGGGTGAGAAGGAGACAACTGCTGGTAAAATAGTAAGAAAATGGAAGAAATACAAAATGACAGTCAATCGACATCGATCTGGGGCTCCATGCTAAATCTCACCTCGTGGGGTATACTTGATCATGAGGAAGGTGAGAGATCAGCCTAAAACTACACAGGGGGAACTTGCTAATGATCTCAAGGCAGCTGGGACCACAGTCACCGAGAAAACCATTGGTAACACATTACGCCATAATGGATTAAAATCCTGCAGTGCCCGCAAGGTCCCCCTGCTCAAGAAGGCACATGTGCAGGCCCGACTGAAGTTTGTCAATGAACACCTGGATGATTCTGCGAGTGAATGGGAGAAGGTGATGTGGTCAGATGAGACAAAAATTGAGCTCTTTGGCATTAACTCAACTCGCCATGTTTGGAGGAAGAGAAATGCTGCCTATGACCCAAAGAACACCGTCCCCACTGTCAAGCATGGAGGTTTAAACATTATATTATGGGGGTGTTTCTCTGCTAAGGGCACAGGACTACTTCACCGCATCAATGGGAGAATGATGGAGACATGTGCCGTAAAATCCTGAGTGACAACCTCCTTCCCTCCGCCAGGACATTAAAAATGGGTCATGGTTGTGTCTTCCAGCAGGACAATGACCCAAAACATACAGCCAAGGCAACAAAGGAGGGGCTCAAAAAGAAGCACATTAAGGTCATGGAGTGGCCTAGCCAGTCTCCAGACCTTAATCCCATAGAAAACTTACAAAGGGAGCTGAAACTCCGAGTTGCGAAGCGACAGCCTCAAAATCTTAATGATTTAGAGATGATCTGCAAAGAGGAGTTGACCAAAATTCCTTCTGACATGTGCGCAAACCTCATCATCAACTACAAAATACATCTGACTGCTGGGCCTGCAAACAAGGGTTTTTGCCACCAAGTATTATGTCTTGTATGCCAGAGGGATCAAATACTTATTTCTCTCTGCAAAATGTAAATACATTTATAAAATTTATACAATGTGATTTTCTGGATTTTATTTTTGATATTCTGTCTCTCACTATTAAAATTAACCTACCCTTAAAATTATAGACTGTTCATGTCTTTGTCAGTGGAAAAACTTCCAAAATCAGCAAGGGATCAAATACTTATTTCCTTCATATATACAGTACAGACCAAAAGTTTGGACACACCTTCTCCTTCCAAGAGTTTTCTGTATTTTCATGACTATAAAAATTGTAGATTCACAATGAAGGCATCAAAACTATGAATTAACACATGTGGGATTATATACTTAACAAAAAAGTGTGAAACAACTGAAAATATGTCATATATTTCAGGTTCTTCAAAGCAGCCACCTTTTGCTTTGATTACTGCTTTGCTTGATGAGCTTCAAGAGGTAGTCACCTGAAATGGTCTTCACTTCACAGGTGTGCCCTGTCAGGTTTAATAAGTGGGATTTCTTGCCTTATAATTGGGGTTGGGACCATCAGTTGTGTTGTTCAGAATTCAGGTGGATACACAGCTGATAGTCCTACTGAATGGAGTGTTAGAATTTGTATTATGGCAAGAAAAAAGCAGCTAAGTAAAGAAAAAAGAGTGGCCATCATTACTTTAAGAAATGAAGGTCAGTCAGTCCGAAAAATTGGGAAAACTTTGAAAGTGTCCCCAAGTGCAGTGGCCAAAACCATCAAGCGCTACAAAGAAACTGGCTCACATGAGGACCGCCCCAGGAAAGGAAGACCAAGAGTCACCTCTGCTGCGGAGGATAAGTTCATCCGAGTCACCAGCCTCAGAAATCGCAGGTTAACAGCAGCTCAGATTAGAGACCAGGTCAATGCCACACAGAGTTCTAGCAGCAGACACATCTCTACAACAACTGTTAAGAGGAGACTGTGCAGCAGGCCTTCATGGTAAAATAGCTGCTAGGAAACCACTGCTAAGGACAGGCAACAAGCACAAGAGACTTTTTTGGGCTAAAGAATACAAGGAATGGACATTAGACCTGTGGAAATCTGTGCTTTGGTCTGATGAGTCCAAATTTGAGATCTTTGGTTCCAACCACTGTGTCTTTGTGCGACGCAGAAAAGGTGAACGAATGGACTCTACATGCCTGGTTCCCACAGTGAAGCATGGAGGAGGAGGTGTGATGGTGTGGGGGTGCTTTGCTGGTGACACTGTTGGGGATTTATTCAAAATTGAAGGAATACTTAACTAGCATGGTTACCACAGCATCTTGCAGCGGCATGCTATTCCATCCGGTTTGCGTTTAGTTGGACCATCATTTATTTTTCAACAGGACAATGACCCCAAACACACCTCCAGACTGTGTAAGGGCTATTTGACCAAGAAGGAGAGTGATGGGGTGCTACGCCAGATGACCTGGCCTCCACAGTCACCAGACCTGAACCCAATCCAGATGGTTTGGGGTGAGCTGGACCGCAGAGTGAAGGCAAAAGGGCCAACAAGTGCTAAGCATCTCTGGGAACTCCTTCAAGACTGTTGGAAGACCATTTCAGGTGACTACCTCTTGAAGCTCATCAAGAGAATGCCAAGAGTGTGCAAAACAGTAATCAAAGCAAAAGGTGGCTACTTTGAAGAACCTAGAATATAAGACATATTTTCAGTTGTTTCACACTTTTTTGTTAAGTATATAATTCCACATGTGTTAATTCATAGTTTTTATGCCTTCAGTGTGAATCTACAATTTTTATAGTCATGAAAATACAGAAAACTCTTGGAATGAGAAGGTGTGTCCAAACTTTTGGTCTGTACTGTATATATACTGTAGCTGTAGAAAATTACAAAGCAGAATCTGTCAGGCTGCCATTACATGTCCTGAGGTTACTCGCATTATTACATGTCCGGTTAACACTAATTGAAATGTAGAGCACAATAATTTTTGAACGATTTTCGTTTTTTACTCCCAGCCTTACAAAAGACATAACTTCTATATTTTTCTATTCACATATTTTTTTTTATTTATTTATTATTATTTTTTTAAGAACAAATTGTCCCATTTAGTATTCCATGTAACGTACTGGAAAGCTAGAAAAAATTTTTGAATTGTGTAGAATTAGAGAAAAACTGTGTTTACTTGACTTTCTTACTGGCTTTGTTTTTATGGCGTTCATTGTGCAACCAAAATAACATGTTACCTGTATTCTGCCGGTCGGCACAATTACGGCTATAAGGAATTTATTTAGTTTTTTTCTTACGTTTCAACACCTTCAAAAAAATTCTTGAAGTTACCATATTGTCACTTTTTTAGTTTTCTGTATACATGGCCAGGTGTACTTTTTATTTATACCATTTTGGAGAATTTGTGATATTTTGATTGTTTTTCACTCACATTTTTATGGGAATTGGAACTACAAAAAAGCATCAGTTCAGCTCTTTCGATTTTTTTTTCCTCCTACAGTGTTCACCATATGAGAAAAATATTTTTATGTTTGTAGACTGGGTCTATTTGAATGCCGGGATACCTAATGTGTGTGTGTTTTATTTTATTTAGCTATTATTCTATCAGATATAGATGAAGGGAGGCAATTTGAACTATTAATGTGCTTTTTAATTTATTTTTTAGCTCACCTTTAGACACCTCTATTTACTTTGGCTTTTTATACTGCCTGAGAGTCTTCAGTGACCTTAATCCTATACCCCCTCTTCATTGGCTGCTCTCTGTCACGAGTACTGCTTGTAAGGCATTGTGGGTGAGCTTGGTCTCTGAGGTCATGTGATACCATTCTCCATGCTTTTCTCATGGTGGCCACCATTTTTGTCGTTCCATACAAATCAAACCTCAAAATGTTCACATTCAATCGAATCCAAAACTTTTTTTAAAAATTCATAACTTACCACCAAACTACACAAAGTGGCTCGCTCATCTCTACATATTAACACCAATAATACCCTATTATTTTGCCAGCCATGCCACAGCCTTTTGACTACAGTTACTCTCAGCAGATCCAGTACAGCAGAGACAGTGAGGCTGCACACAGTACATAGTGCGGAGGTGATGGGTAGATTGCACTGAGTGCATAGGAGAGACAGGCTAGTTAGCAGCACATGCTATATAAAGCAGGGGATCATGGGTAGTATATAATATATCAATCTCACAGAGTTTCTTCCAGTCACCTGCATTCAGACTATTAGACACAGAAGATTTCAGAATGGTTTGGAGGTGAAAAAAAATTGCCTAAAAATCTGAAAAATACAGTAGCTGAAGTGAGGGACATAAAAATTATATACAGTTACATAGGAGTCCCCAGTCAATCAGCTGTGGTCCTAAGGGGTATAAGGCACCCTATGGGAAGGTGTCTGAGCAATAAAGACTATGACTAGAGATTAGCGAATTTTTAAAAAATTCGATTTGGCCTATTCTGCCTGATCATCACATTAACCCTGTGTCACTTGCCCCGACCACTTGACTCTATACCATTATGAATGACCTCTGTCTGCCCTCACCTCCACTAGTCCGCTGACACCATCGCTGCCCATTCCTGTGACGCCAGGTCTGTTGTCACTGAATGAAGACTGCTCCTAAAGATTGAAACCAAGGGGGGTCACTGCAGAGAACCCCAGATGAAAGGGTGACAACCAAGAGGCCACTTACACAATGCCCTCAATAGCAGCCCCAAGTTAAATCCATTCAGTAGTACAATAGGTCTGCAGAAGTTGTGTTATACCCATCCTTTGGTGGAGCTTGATGGACATATGTCATATTCATCCATATTAACTATGCAATTATGTATATGTACGTAGTAAAGGGATCTCTGTCGGGGCTGATTCTCCTCTCCCCACACGATTTATGGCAGTGCAGGAATAGGGCTCCATGTCCCTGGGCACATTATACACTGTGATCTCCCGTCCTCTGTCTGGTAATCAGGTTTTCCCTTTGTACCATTCATAGTCATATACATAAATATATGGAGAAGCTGTTACATTGTAACCTCACATCACTGCCTTCCGTTAGTTCCTTATTCCCATAAATGGTGACGGTCACATTTTTTGGAGCATCTGTGGATGGAAGTAAAAGCGTTACAATGACTTTCTAAGGATTACATCTTTTTTTTCATCAACTTAGCCATATGAGGGCTTTTTTTTTTTTAGAGATATGTGGAATTTCTAATAACACAATTTTAGAATACATGTAATGTATTGCAAAAAAAGTTAAAACTATTCTGCATTTTTTGGATTTTTTGTTTGTTATTGTCCTGTTTACATGACATATTCTGTGAGTTATTTTTTTATATATATATATATATATATATATATATATACACACACTTAGGCAAGGTTCACACTACCGTTGGATTCCGTTATGAAGGTGTCTGTTAAAAAAAAGAAAACGGACACCTATCATAACAGACATTAACAGACACTAACTGATGTTAATGTGTCCATTTTTTTACACTGTCCGATTTTTTTTTTTTTTTTATTCTGCTTTCTGAGCATGCGCAGAAAAAAACAGACATAAAATGACGGACAGTAACTGATGGCTATCAGTTACTGTCCGTTATAAGTCCGTTACCTATAGACTTCAATGTTAAAAAATAACGGACACTTGCTGTCCGTCAAGAATCCGTTTTTCCAAACGGACAAAAAGTCCTGCATGTAGGATTTTTTTGTCCGCGGAAAAGAAAACGGACTTCTGACGGATAAGAAAACCATATAAGTCTGATATCACGTTAAACTGCAGAATACTGATAAAATCTCATTTTAGATGCATAGTAAACACCGTAATAAAGAAGTCTATTTTAGAAAAGTAGGGCAAATGCTGTTTTTCTCAAATTTTACCCAATTATTTTCGAGCTTCCCAGCTGACAAATAGCTGCAATGCGAAGGGGTTAAACATTTTTTAATTTTTATTTCTTCTCTCTATCCCAGGGGGACTTGATCCTGTAATCAGTAGCTATTGTGTACCATAGACTGCAATACTATTGCAGTCTATGGAAAAATCCCTATGCAAATATTGAAGCCTGTCACAGGCAAGCCTTAATAATTATATTACTATGACAGATCTGGGAGTCTTCAGAAGGTGCCCGGCTATCACAGTAACTGGATGGGTCCCCCGATCTTAGTGCATGTACCAGCACTATGCAGAAATAAGTGGGGGCGAGTGCCATATTTAAAGATCTTATATCTGTTGTTCTATTACTATTACGTTTTTTTTGCTTTATTTTCATTTTTTTTCTGTTTAACATTTTTCAAACTTCTTAAAACTAGGTTTTCATTCACCATAAGATGTGAACTGCTATGAGCCTAATTACTAATAGATCTAGTAAAATGGTAGATCTGGGGTCCATTGTTAGATCCCCCGAATGCCATGACAACCCATAGGCACTCTGCAGAGTGAGAAAAGGTTCCCCCTCCTACCTGTCTAACTACTTAGATGCTACAGTCAGTATTGACCATGGCATCTAAGCAGTGAAACAATGTCAGTTGGAGATACAGTAACTTTTTGTTCTGGCCATTGTAACTAAAGCTCGTTGTTATATTATAGCCAAATCCCAATGGAAATGGCATGGGTACGGCTAGTGTGTAAGGGGTTAGAAGGGTTAATAGTGAAAACATTGGAGAGGATTTTCTTTGTGAATGGCCATGACAACTTTTTCTTCTAGAAACTGTCTTTTTTGTGTCAAAAGAAGGAATATGTCCTCTATGTCACCTCCTAAGGATTTTTATGATGAAATTAGAATTGTCCCCAATCACATATAATGCATACAGTTGATGTTTAGCCTTTCTGACCTCTCAGTTCTTTGACCATTAGGATATGTAGCCGTGCATTGAACAGAACTCCCATCATCCACATATGAAGGAATATAAGTAAGTTCTGATTCTTCTCTCCAGGATCCACCAGAAATGGTCTTTGACTTCTTCTTACTCTGACCAGGTTTGTTCCATTGTAGAGAAGGAGGACTGGAGCGACCTGTGTGATCTACAGAACATCTTATAGTGGTGGCTTCTCCTTCACTTAGAGCCCAAGAGCCAGAAAGATCAATATTTCCTGGAGATTCTGAAAAATTGTATCACAAATTGTTACATCAGTGACCTTAAGGCTGAGGCCTCACGTTGTGGAAACGCAGCAGGAAAAAAACGCTGCATTTTACATTATTATTAAAGTGAATAAGATTCTGGCTAATCCCATCCACACATTGCGGTAAATAAAATGCTACAAAAAAGCTATGTTTTCCCTATGGATATACTAAGGCAGGGGTAGGCAACCTTTTTTGTTCGGGCGTGCCGATTTTAATTAAAAAATCAAAGATGAGGTACTCGGAGTGCCGGTCAATAATTGTAAGTTTGACGACCCCTAAACTAAAGTCATATACCACAAACCATAACACAGAAGTGCTGCCACCAGATGCTTTAGGACACATGCGCTTACTGCTATTTCCTGGGACGCTCCTGTACTCTCCAATTAGAAGCAATGAAAGTCCATGTGCAGCCCCCAATTAGTGGTAAATGTGTCCAGGAGCACCGTATGGCAGCACCTTATGGTGAATACACACTATGTATCTGGATGCAGTTATATTCTTAGGCCACTGGAACTTTTACTTCAATGTAAAACTGCGTTCACATGTTGCATTTTTACACAAAAAATAATGCCTGTGTTTTATGTGCAAAAACACATCCTTAATGCAGAAAACACACAGTTATACAGAATAATGTCCCATAGCGGCCCCTGCACAAGGTATTATGTCCCATAACAGCCTCTGCACACGGTATTATGTCATATAGTGGCCCCTGCACACGGTATTATGTCATATAGTGGCCCCTGCACACGGTATTATGTCACATAGTGAGCCCAGCACACGATATTACTGTATGTCATATAGTGACCCCTGCACACGGTATTATGTCACATAGTGGCCTCTGCACACCGTATTATGCCACATAGTGAGCCCAGCACACGGTATTAGGTCCCGTAGTGGCCCCAGCACACGGTATTAGGTCCCATAGCGGTCCCTGCACACGGTATTAGGTCCCATAGCGGTTCCTGCACACGGTATTAGGTCCCATAGCGGTCCCTGCACACGGTATTAGGTCCCATAGCGGTCCCTGCACACGGTATTAGGTCCCATAGCAGTCCCTGCACACGGTATTAGGTCCCATAGCGGCCCCTGCACACGGTATTAGGTCCCATAGTGGTCCCTGCACACAGTATTAGGTCCCATAGCAGTCCCTACACACGGTATTAGGTCCCATAGCGGTCCCTACACACGGTATTAGGTCCCATAGCGGTCCCTACACACGGTATTAGGTCCCATAGTGGTCCCTACACACGGTATTAGGTCCCATAGCGGTCCCTACACACGGTATTAGGTCCCATAGCGGTCCCAGCACACGGTATTAGGTCCCATAGCGGTCCCTACACACGGTATTAGGTCCCATAGCGGTCCCTGCACACAGTATTAGGTCCCATAGTGGTCCCTGCACACAGTATTAGGTCCCATAGTGATTCCTGCACACGGTATTAAGTCCCATAACGGTCCCTGCATACGGTATTAGGTCCCATAGCGGTTCCTGCACACAGTATTAGGTCCCATAGCGGTTCCTGCACACAGTATTAGGTCCCATAGTGGTTCCTGCACACGGTATTAAGTCCCATAACGGTCCCTGCATACGGTATTAGGTCCCATAGCGGTTCCTGCACACAGTATTAGGTCCCATAGCGGTCCCTGCACACAGTATTAGGTCCCATAGTGGTTCCTGCACACGGTATTAAGTCCCATAACGGTCCCTGCACACGGTATTAGGTCCCATAGCGGTTCCTGCACACAGTATTAGGTCCCATAGCGGTTCCTGCACACAGTATTAGGTCCCATAGTGGTTCCTGCACACGGTATTAAGTCCCATAACGGTCCCTGCATACGGTATTAGGTCCCATAGCGGTTCCTGCACACAGTATTAGGTCCCATAGCGGTTCCTGCACACAGTATTAGGTCCCATAGTGGTTCCTGCACACGGTATTAAGTCCCATAACGGTCCCTGCATACGGTATTAGGTCCCATAGCGGTTCCTGCACACAGTATTAGGTCCCATAGTTCTCTTCAGACCCCCGAGTATAATAAGTCCAAGAGAGGTGACAAACATAAAAAAACAATGCTACTCACCTTTTTCCATGCTCCGCAGCCGCTCTGTTCTCTTCGGCGCTTCTGCCTGTAGTCAGCGACCGCTGATTGGGTCTCTGGGGTCGCATCACGTCATAATGCGTAATGACGTCAGACGCAGACGTGACCTCTGAGGCCCTGTCAGCTGTCAGAAGCGCCGCGTAGCGCAGGGAACAAGGTGAGTTTCTTTGTTTTTTTATGTTTCATCACTTCTCCTAAGTCTCCGCTTATTATACTCGGGGGTCTGAAGAAACCCCACAGTATAATAATAGCAGTTTCGTTTCGGCCATGTTTGGTCCGATCGAAGCTGCTGGGTGAGGACTCCGCCGCCGTGCCAGGGAAATAAGCCTCGCGTGTCTTTCTTAGCATGCGTGCCGGGGGTTGCCGACCCCTGTACTAAGGGAAGAAAATTAGCAGAGAAAAACACAGCAAAAAACACTGCTGAAAAAATTGTGATGCACTTCTCCTGAGTTTTTTCCACTGCATTCTTTTAGCTGTGTTCCACAACGTGGGGCCTTAGCCTTAAGGGATATTCTGCTCTCAACCTTTCATGACTTATACCAGTGTCTACGCTGCTTTGAGGTTGTCAGGAGTTGCGCAAGCAGTCGATTGCAGATGTTCTATGCTGTTTCTGTAACATTAATTCTATAGTAGGTATGGAAACCGTGTAGAACAGATGTTTTCATTCGTTTCCTAAAGTCCCAGCCTCATGGTTGGGACATTGAGCCCCCTTTTCCCATTTTAGCCATGGCCATGAAGTGAGTATAACCCTTTCATGTACAGTTACTTTGTAATGGATTTAAAATTGATAAAATAAACCAACTTTATTTTCTATTGTAATTTTTTGCCTGTGTCTTGTCTACTTGTCTACTATTAATACTTGTCTAAATCTAAAGGATATTGGATTAAGATTTAACAAATTTTTTAACAGGCTTCTTAATAAATTTGGGGCATCTTTTGTCAGTTGTGCCAGATATAAGATACTGTAGATTTGTGCTATAATGTAAACCAGTTTCTGGTATAACCTATAGTAAAATTATCAGTCTGGTAGTGGTCTCAAACTACTTAAAAAATGTGTAGAGCGACAGCAAATCACAAAAGTCAAAAAAATTTGGGTGTAAATATTTCTGACTTTTTTATATCAGAAAATTGTTAGTTTAATAAATTCCCCTCAATGTGTTTTCATGGTGACTGACAACAAGCAAACCCCCATCTAATCTGATCCTGCAGTCACACTGCCTTCCATTTGTCCCTTATATCTTTAAATGGGTTGTCCACGAAATACAGTTTTTTTCCTGGAGCCTGAGGAAGGTGAAAAATTAAAAAAAAAAAAAAACATACTCACCTGTGCCTGGCGCTCCGGTGTGCCAGTGAACTAAGAAAAGTACACATGTGAGTGACAAAGGTGACGTATGTGAGTGATGTCGTGGTTCCTTTCCTTAGGCTGCTGAGGCCAATTATTGGTATTAGCGGTCACCTGGAACACTGGAACAAGCCCTCAGGCGCCGCTGGACAGGCACGGTGATGGTAGAGGACAGATTCAGGACAGATAGCGGATAGATAGGCGACAATATGGTGTCCTGATCGGACCACACCGGGTTTGTTTGTTTTCCATTACTGTTCCTTACAAAGAAGTGTAAATCATTGTCAATAATCTGTGAAATATTCACCTGTGACATCGAGCTGGACAGATCTAGATTGTTCATTATATGCATTTATCTCTTTATCCTCTGCTATTCCTGGATAATAGTCACGATCATCTTCTCTTCTCACAGGATCTATCCGCAGGGTACAGCTGTTATTTCCTGGTACCAGTGAGGTCCGATCTTTATATTCCTTCATTACTGATGATACGTCCTTGGTGTTTAGGATCTCTGGATATTGATTATATAATGGAGTATATAAGTACCATACAGTGCCGGATATCTCTGAGTCCCTGGCAGGATGATATGTACAAGGAATCTCCACACAGGAGCCGATCAGAGCAGTCATTCTAGAAGGGATCGTCCATCGCTGACATACAGAACCCAGATAGAAGCCTGGAAACAATCAGCAGGACATGAGGCCGGAGTCACAAAGTTTTATTCTATCTGGTTACATTTGTATCTTGAGTTAATGTTACCTTGAAAGATGATAAGAAGAAACATCTGCTTTACACAGGCCATTCTCTACTGCATGTCGGTGGCTAAAAACATCCAAACCCGATCATGGACACATCTCCTGCCAGATCTGAAAGATAAAAAAATTCACAAAACAAAATAGGTAAGAGATACATACTACATCTGTTATCAAAGCTGCCAGGGAAATTCTACGTAATCTGTACATGTATTTTAGGCTCCTCCCATGTATAGAGACTCCTCCCCTCTGTCTATGTGGAACAGTTTTCTGATGATATAGTTAAGTTACCTCTAGTTTTGTTACACATCTCCTTGTGGTTCAGAGACGCTTTCCTTCAGTCCTCGCGGGTCCTCTCAATCTTTATAATTGGCCATGACTATTTTCTCACGGCAACCTTTGTGGCGTCTGGAAAGTCCAGTGATACAAATTACAATATTTTAGTGACATTGTCCTACAGCCTTGTCTGCACTTCTAGTTCATGTTGAGGATTATTTTTCATACACTTAGAAGATAAATGGAGAATGTTTATATTACATGACTAGTTTATATTTTATTTATATTTATATAGTTATTTTTATTTTATTTATAATTATTTTTATTTATATAGTTATTTTTATTTTATTTTATTTATAATTATTTTATTTATTTTATTTATATTTACAGCATATAGTTATTTTTATTTTATTTATTTTTTTATATTTATATTTATTTAGTTTACAATTTATATTACATGACTAGTAAGTGTATACCATCTAGTAACAAAATGTCTAGTATTAGAAGGAAAACAATGTGGCTGAATAGCAAAAAAAAAATCTGATAATATTGG
This sequence comes from Leptodactylus fallax, assembly GCA_947044405.1. Lineage (NCBI taxonomy): Eukaryota > Metazoa > Chordata > Amphibia > Anura > Leptodactylidae > Leptodactylus > Leptodactylus fallax. The sequence goes on from CAMRHE010000943.1 coordinate 274,605, forward strand.
CTCTCTAAATGACCATGGTAATATAGGCTGAGATCTTCATTTTCCCCCTGCATCGGCTTTCCGTTACAGCTGTCCACTGCTGATGAATGGGCTTATTTAATAATAATAATAATAATAATAATAATAATAATAGTCTTTTAATAGTCCCACAATGGGGAAATTCAGTGTGTTACAGCAGCAAAGATAAGATAAGCAGATACAAATACAAATACAACATGTACAGGAATGTTCCAAGGTGAGAGGTATTACTTTGATAGCAGACAGACAGATAGGACGTAGCAGAGGGGGGGGGGATTTAACAGGCAGAGAGATATTTCAGTTCTCTGTGTGTAATGATCTCCGCTTAGGTCGGTGTTGGTTGTACAGCCTAACCGCGGTGGGGAGGAAAGACTTCCGATAGCGCTCCTTCTCACACCTAGGGTGGAGCAGTCGGTCACTGACAGTACTGCTCAGCGCGATCACAGTCTCATGCATGGGATGGGAGTTATTCTCCCGCATGGAGCTCACCACGGACAGTATCCTTCTGTCACCCACCACCTGCACTGGGTCCAGTGGGCTCCCCAGGACAGAGCTGGCCTTTCTAATCAGCTTGTCAAGTTTATTTCTGTCCCTGGTTGATATACTGCTCCCCCAGCAGGCCACTCCAAAGAAGATGGCTGATGCCACTACCGAGTTGAAGAAAGTTCTAAGAAGTGCCCCCCGGATTCCAAAGGCTCTCAGTTTCCTAAGCAGGTAGAGCCTGCTGTGGCCCTTCCTGTACAGGGCCTCCATATGATCTGCCCAGTCCAGCTTATTATTAAGGAGCAAACCCAGGTACTTATAGGTGTTCACAATCTCGATGCCCGTCCCCAGGATGTCCACTGGTTTAGGAGGGCTTCTGTATTTGCGGAAGTCCACCACCATCTCCTTGGTCTTCCCCGCGTTAATCTTCAGGTGGTTCCGGTGGCACCAGTCCACAAAATCCTGGTTCAGTTCTCTGTACTCCCTGTCATCATCATCTGTGATGAGACCCACTATTGCAGAGTCGTCAGAATACTTCTGTAGGTAGCAGCTGGATGAGTTGCACCTAAAATCTGCAGTGTACAGTGTGAAGAGGAAAGGGGCGAGAAGCGTACCCTGAGGTGCCCCCGTATTACAGATCACGGTACCTGACACACAGTCTTGGGCTCTCACGTATTGAGGTCGATTTGTGAGGTAGTCTAGGATCCAGTTGGAGAGGTGGTGGTCCACTCCAGCAAGGCCCAGCTTGTCCCTCAATAACCTGGGCTGTATGGTGTTAAAAGCACTGGAGAAGTCAAAGAACATTATTCTCACTGTGTTCCCTGGTTTCTCCAGGTGAGACAGAGCCCTGTGCAGAAGATGGATGATGGCATCATCTACCCCAATGCCCGGCCGATCAGCAAACTGGAGGGGGTCCATAGCGGGGCTCACTAGAGGGCGGAGATGTGTGAGAACCAATCTCTCCAAGATCTTCATCAGGTGGGATGTCAGTGCTACAGGTCTGTAGTCGTTGAGGTCCATAGGGTGGAGTTTCTTTGGAACTGGTACCACACAAGAAGATTTCCATAATTCAGGGACTATTTCCTGCCTCAGGCTCATATTATACATATATGTAATTATGCCACACAGCTGGTCCCCACAAGTCTTAATTAGCCTTGCACTGATGTCATCTGGCCCTGCGGCTTTCCTCGCCTTGATCTTTTTCATCTCCTTCCTCACCTGGGCCCGTGTGAAGGTCAGACTGTGGCCAGATAAAGACGGATTTCTGGATTTACTGGTCTGTTGGGAAGTGGCCGCATGAGGAGAAGTTATTGTGGTGGGGGAAGCTGAAGGACATGCTGGGGTGGGAGGAGCTGGTGTGTGATCAAATCTGTTGAAGAATAGGTTTAGTTCATTAAGCCAATTAACATCTGCCTCAATCTGGCAGACAGACTGTTTATGACCCGAAATTGACTTAAGCCCCTCCCAGACCCCCCTTATGTCTTTTCTTTCCATTTGCTTTTCCATTTTTTCCTTATAACTGGCTTTTCCTTGCCTGATTTGATTCCTCAGCTCCTTTTGTACTTCCCTCAACCCCTCCTTATCTCTTGTCCTGAATGCCATCTTTTTCTCCTTAAGTAGTGTTTGGGAGGGAGTCTCAAGCCGCGGAATGTGCAGCTGAATCAGCTGCGGAATCCACGGAAAGATCAAGCAGAACGCTTATTTTTTCAGCGTCCTGTTGCGATCTCTGCCTCCCATTGAAAACAATGGGAGGCAGATTCAGGGAGGAGTCTGCCATGGATTCAGAGGCGGAATCTGCCCCCAAATCCACAGCAAATTCCTACATGTGAGCGTACCCTAACACACACACACATACTTATGTATTCATTATTCTGGGGGACAGTCGGGATTAGGATATTTATATCATACATATGGTATGGCTGCATATAAATATAATCCCGACTGTGTTTTCAACCAGTGATATCTCTGGAAATAATTTAGATAGCACTGCAACCTTTTACGTTTTATAATGTCCAAGATATAACTGTTTGTAGTGATCCTCCCCCCCCCCTCATATTCTCTACATATTACACAGCCCCGTACTCCATACACAGTAACATTCAGTGAGAGGCAGGAACAGCTCTCAATACAGAAGCCAGGGGAAGAAGAAAGAGATTCAGGATGTCACAGATAGTAGACAAAATGAGTTAAAAATAAGTCCTATTTTTGTCCATTTTCACAGACTGGATGATGATGAGATCAGGGCTATATCTGTGGGGGCCGGATCATCACTTCCAGGACTCCTCCTCCAAAGGGCAAAGGTCACACCAAATATCGATGGGATTTACTTTTCTCTTTTCTTCACTTAATTTTGTTAATTAACAAAAATAATCTATTAACCCTTCTATTTCTGAAAACAGTCTTACTTTGAGGCATTTTCTTCCTCACCTGCCTAAAACTTTTGCACATTATTGTATATAAGTAGATGAAAAATATAAAACATTATAATACATCGCCTTCACCCTACAGCAGCCTGCTTTTCCATTTTCCTGCCTCCTTGTCTGTGTTCAGAATCCGACTCATTCCTCTAATATTAATAACTATAAGACAGAGAGGAGGGGGAGGAGGGGGATGCAGATGATAAATATCACAGATTTCAGTAAAGACATATAATGACTTACTACTTACCTGCTTTGTATGTTAATGCGGCAGCACAATGAGGTCTCTCCTCTGTATTAGATATTTGAGGAAGTGACTTGTGTTAGTTATTTCCTGAAAAGGCAACATCTTCTTCTCCCTCACAGGACTCCTTTGGGTGTGACCTCAATGTTGGTGAGTTGTTCCTTTTCAATTTCTTATGTACTCTTTCTTGCACACCCACTATTCGGGTCATGCTTAGACTATCATTTGACTTCTTATATTTTGAGATGTCTCAATTCTTACCTACAAGCTTATCTCCTCCTTGACCAGATGTGTGTTAACATTGCTCCTATATTTTGCCCTTGCATCTTCATCATAGTAACAATCTTTCATTAGATTATATATTTATTTATTGTCTCAATCATTTATTACGTCTTGTGTTAAAGAATAATGATGACAGCAAGCCCCATGTGACTGATGAGACCCAATCACAAGCCTCAGTGGTACCCAGGGCACGTGACGTCAGCAAGGACCATAAGGGAGCCCGGAGGTGGTGAGTATCATGCCAAACAACTTTCTTCAAAACAGATGGACAAATCCATGAATATTCAGCGAAATTAATCTCTGCTTATAACTGTGTGATAGGAACTGTCTGCTCATCAGTAGTTAGTGACAGAAGTTTCTATCTCCCCCTGTGCTGAGCCCGTGTGGAACAGTTCATCATAAAGGAAGACAAGGACCTGTACATTAACTTGTGTAGATTTTACGGGGCCAGAGTGAGATGACACGACCTCACTGAAGAAAAGGATTGTCAGGGATGTTACATCTGTTGTTGCTGCTTTAAGGTTGCCGTGTCAACATAAAGAAGGATTGGTGGTTGCTGCTTTAAGATTGCCATGACTACATAGGGAAGCTTCCTGAGCAGTCCTTTATAAACCACTCCCTCATCACTCAGCTTTGCTGGCTAATCAGTTTCCTAACTTCCTGCTAAGCGCCTGACTTTGATTTGACTACTCCAATACCTGACCTTGGCTGTGTTCGTGGATTCATCTTTGTCTTGCGATTTTGTTCTGGCTTTCCTGATCGGTTCTGACTTTTGGCTTTGTTTCCCGGATTTGTCTTCGTCTCGTGATTTGGATCTGTGTTGCCCTCCTCAGCTGCTGACCCATGATTGTTGACCATTCTGTTTTCTCTGTCCCTGTGAGTAGTGTGTGGATTTGGTGTAGGCCTCTGCTGCAGTGCATTTATTTGTAATACACTTTCTGTTCTGGTCACAATTCCGGTCTTCAGATTCAGCGAAAGTCCATCTCTTCTTGCGAGGAGCTCTGGTGAAGGCGTCTGATGCCGGTCTTGGCTCACAGTAGTGTTTTGCCTTTAAGTAGCATTTTCTACTGCTCGCAGTTGTCAGCCCTTTTCTGCTGCTGCTCTCCTAGACCAGTGCTTTTCTTACCTTGCATTTGAATCCTAACAAGGATATTCCTCACTGTCAGATAAGTGATTGCGCTTCTGACTAAGTGAACCTTAAGAATCAGTAGATTGAGCGGCTCAAGTACTTTTTTCACAGCCGAGTGCAGGGCACTGTTGTGTGAATGTAGCCTAAGGAGGTAAAAGTCACCACCTTGAATATTATTTGTTGTTCACAGCACATTTTGTAAACACAGAATACAGCAAAAATATATCATTATTATAATTATTGTTTGTTTATATAGCACCATTAATTCCATGGTGCTTTACATTTGAGGGTTTACATACATACAAGATATACAAAACAAATATAATACTAACAGTGACCAATCAATTGTGTGCACAAAAAGCACATTTTGTGTATATATAATTTTTTTTTAGATCAAACAAGTTTACTTTGTGGCATAGAATTGTATTATATCATACAGGGTGTTATTTTTTTTTTTGTTGTTGTTGTTTGTTTTATTTTGTGACATACTGGGACAGATTTGCTAATACTATCTGAAAGTTAGACAGTGCAAACATAGGCTGAGGCTCCACTTTGTAGAAATCACAGCTTTTTTGTTGCAGATTTTGATGTAGTTTTTTGAGCCAAAGTCAAGAATGGCTACAAAAGGACTGGGAAATATATAGGAAGTTCTTATACTTCTACAGTCTACTCAATCCATTTCTAGCTGGATAAAAAAAAAAAAAAAAAACGCAACAAAAAAAGCTGCATTTCTGCAACAAAGGTCCTCAGCCTTAGACAAGACAGTCATATTCTTAGACTCATCTAACTTTTCACCTCCTATTAGTTGGCTTAGTTTACGCTAAAAAAATACCAAGTAAAGACACCCCCCACTTTTAGTGAAGCCATATACCCTTTCCACTAAGCCACACACATTTTAGGCAAACCGTGTCTAAAACATGTGATGCATGGCATGCTTTGAATGGAAATTACACCAGAATTCTATCACATATTGACTGATAAATGGACCCCAATGTAACGTCTCTGCGCCACCCTCCGCTCGCACGCAGCGGCACAGGAGGTGTGTGCAGTATGATTCTTTGCTTAAGGTTCTTGTTGCTCAGTCTGAACACTGTCCTAGTACTACTTAAATTGAATTTCAGCCACACCCATCTCCTGCACCTTGTTTCTTTCTGCTCCTCAAATAGTTAATCTTAGCCTTGCTGTGTGATTGACAGCCTGTCTACCAATCAAGTCTGGGGCAGGTCCTGGACTTGCTATAAACAGGTCATCAGCCCACACATGGTTGCTGGCTATTGAGATTCTGTCTTGTGACTTTGTCCCTGCTAGCTTCTTTTTCTGCTATTATTGTATTTCTGACTTCTGACCTTTGGCTCCCCCTGTGACTACTCTCTTGGATTTCGTTTTGGTACTGCATTGCTCGACAGTTACTGACCCCTTGGCTAGCTGATCTCCCTTTGTTGTTGTTTGTCCTGTCTGCGTTCTGTGTTGTCACTTATATTAAGAAGGGACCGCCGACCAGTTGCTGGCTGTCACCTAGGACAAATCGGGCAAGTAGCCAGGGACAGTGGGGGGTTCAGCTTAGGGCTCACTGTCTTGTTGTACCCCTCCTCCCTTGTTTCTGCAGCAGCTACTGGGGAATTGCTCAACTGGCAATTCCCTTACACGCAATTTGTTTAGCGTTACCGGCTTTACAAAATTCATTATGCTTTACAAAATAATATTCTGCTTTACAAAATAAAATTCTGTATGAAAAGCTTACATTCTTTTTCAGAAATTAGCATTCTCTGTGTCCCAAATTGGTTTGTTTGTTGCTGCTATTTATTACAAAATGTAACTTTATGTGCACAATAATTATTTTGTGATCAATAAATTGTATGACAAAAACACTTTTTTGTGGAAATAATGGATTCTGAACCCACAAAATAGACAGCACCACAACTGTTAGTGCATTCTGTAAAAACTAAATTGTCAATTTTGTGCTGACAAAAATGAATTCCATGATCACTAAATTCTTTTTGTGACACCGAACACATTTTGTACGCAGGAGCTTATTTAGAAAACCGGAGCAGCAGCTAACATTGTGCTGGGACAGGGCAATAGTCTGAGCCTCTGAAAGAAAGGGAAGGCAGTCACATCCTGAGATAATAGTAAGCAAAGATTATCCAAAAATAGTGAATACGGTAATAGCTGTGACTATCATTCTTTAAGTTCATGACTGGTACTGGCTTTACATTTCAGGACTCTTGCGCTTTAGACTCTGCCAGTCCAGTACAACACACCTAATGTCATGTCCAGCTTTACACAATTGTCTGCTCCTACAAAATACAGTCAAATATTGTTGTACTTGTTGTACGCCTCAGATTTATCCTTGTGAAGTGAATGGATGGTTGACTTATTTCGGTTTTACATATTTTGGTAAGTGGCTCTTCCATGTCCTCCAGTGATCTTAGGGGGGTTCATAGGCTGTAAAGTAAGAAGAGATATAGTGACATAGATCACAATGAATACACAATGACATCACAGAAGGCAATACATTATATAATACATCATATCAGTGATCTTCAGATTGAGCTATTTGTTGGTGAATTTTCTCTTACATTATTTATATTCTTACTTTTATTCTGCTTTATGTTCAGTTGTTCACTTCTTACTGCCCCTTCAGCCATTACGGTGACTACCCTCTTTGCCTTCTACCTTCTTTCTTCTTACTTCTCTCTCTCAGTGAATTTTCGCAACTGCGCATCCGCAATCGGCTCTGCCACACTCTTGTGACAGACCACCGGAAAATGGAGGTTGATTGCGTATGCGCAGTCACGAAAATTCACTGAGAGCGAGAAGTAAGAAGAAAGAAGGCCAAGAGGGGAGTCACCACAATGGCCGAAGGGGCAGTAAGAAGTGATGACGCGATGGGTGCTCGCCGAAGAGAAAGTGCTACGTGGTGCTCATTTACATACTGTACATGAAGAAACAAATTATCTTGGAATCAGCTGGGAGAAGAAAACAAGGAAAGGTAGAAGAAGAATGGCCTTTTTAAAGGCCATTCCAACGTGCCATTAGCTTAAAACTGTTTTTGCGAATGATAGACTCCCTTTAAACATTTCCCTTATATTAAATGCACTCTTGACTTTGCAACAAAAAATGCTGCGTTTCCACAATGTGGGGCCTCCGTCTTAGTCTAGAGTAAAGACGGAGTATACAGTCTGCTAGTGCATATGGACATCATGAAAAAGAAAACAATTTTAGCTAAAGGGGGATAGTTACAAGTCTCCTTCTTCTACATTATACTTCCTCCTCAGTGATTGTTTTATTGATTTGAGTTTTGATGGCACTGGAGTGAAACTTCACCCCTATAGGAGTCACTCCATGATGTCCCCATCTGAGAATCTATTATTAACTAGATTTTTATTTTATAAAATTTAACTGGAGATCTTCTACAACCACTTCAGGACTGGACACATTTTTGAGTTTTTTTTTCATACAGGCAGTTTTCAGGGCTATAACACTTTTTTTTCACTTGGATTATGCAAATAATTTTTGCCTCTTTTTTTCGGGGATAAATAGGGCTTTGTTTTTAATTTATTTAAATTTTTTCATGTTTTTTTCTTTATTTTAATATCCGAAAAAATGTAAATAAAAAAGGAGAGGAAACGAATTTGTTTTTCACATTTTTCATGTTTTGTTTTTTAATTTAAAAAAAATAAATAAAAAAGTTTCCCTCTCCCTTATTGTAATTTTTTTACGTAGGTGACACAAATTGTTGTGCCGCCAGGGGCAGAGCTAAAACCTGTGGGCGTAATAGTGGCAATATTTTTTTTTTTACTTTATATTTTTGTCTTTTTTTATTTATTTTTTTATAAATTGTGCCCCCTCATAAGGTCATAATAGATCTTTGGGGGACATTTTCACATAACTGATGCCTCCTACTGTACAACGCAGAGCTGACCTGGGACCTTTAGGATTTAGCAGCTCATACAGCCCCCAGTCATCACGTGACCACTGGGTCAGAAGGGAAGCCGCATCACACAGCAATCTAGAAGGCAGCGATGGTAATAAACTGCCCCTGCCTTTTCTATAGGAGGCCTGGCCAGAAAATACTGCCAGAAAATCACAAGATCTAAAATTTTGTTACACTTTAAAGTCATATAAAACAATTTTATATTATTATATTTACCTTTATTTTGTCATAATCATTTGCAATATCGTTTTTCACAAGATCAGTATATGTGGCATCTGGAGACTCGGCAGCCTAGAAAACAATATAATTGATACAAGAGAAAAGAATGAAACACATTCTAACCCATTCCCAATATTTGCCATACACGATCGTTATAATGTTGAGTCATGCATCATGAATTTGTTTCGATCTCTGAAGTTTAACTACTTAGATGCCATGATCATTAGTGGCATCCCATTAGGAGGAGGATCCCTCCTTTCACTGATCACCCCCATGCCCCATCAATGCAATCATAGGATGTAACGTTTTTTAACGTGGGAGCTGGGGGATCAAGGAAGGCTCCTTGGTCCGCCATCTTGGTGCACGTATTACATCTTGCCTAAGGAGTGTGTAATAGACTGATGAATAATTCTTCTGTTTTGTACAAGCAATCAAACAATTACTATTTAAGCCCATGAAAGGGGAAAAAAAGAAAAGGTTAATTTCTCCCTGTCGCCATTCTACATATACAGCAACACTAGCTCAACAATATATTAGATAACTATATCATATATATTATTGCTTCTAAAAATATCCAACCCGTTATAATATAAAATAATTTATCGTGCGTGGTGCACAAAAAAAAAAAAAAAAAATATTCACACTGCCCTTGACTTTCAAAAAAAATTTTTTCAAATGTGATCAAAAAGTCATATGTGCCACAAGAGGGTACTGATAAAAAAAAAAAAAAAAAACTACAGCATGTCCCACAAAAAATTAGCACTAACATAGCTACATAGACAGAAATGTCTAAAAAGTTATGGATGATAGAATGTACCGAGGGAAAGAAAATTTTGTTTTGAAAAATGGTTTTATCTTTATAAAAAGTAGTAGAATATGGCTAAAGAATAGAAAACTGCCAGGGCTGTAATTGTACCGACAGAATTAAGTTATTTAATATTATTAACAAAAAGTGATTGCTGTAAAAAAGAAACCCCAAAAACATCAAAATTGATTTTATTTCCCATTTTACTACTATGAAAAAAATGTAAAAATTTATCCTCCTCGATCCGGTGCTGGTGGAGCTCTGAATTATTTCACGTCCTGCTCAGATCCACAAATCCATTATTATAGAATTTATCTCACATTATATAAAGGTACATATAGAAACCATATTACCTCACTACTTGTCACCTTCCGGCAGCATTTTCTATTAAAACAGAACGTCACAATTTTACTTCTTTCATTTTTCAATCAGTTCTGACAATGTGTTAACAAAAACAAGCAAAGACGATAGTGCTCAAATATCAAGGAATACAGGAGAAGGTTCCGTGGTCGGGGCTTTCTAATGACTCTAAATAGTCTCTATGAATTGAGATGTTACAAAAAATTGCAGATTTGCAACCGAGACTATAAAACAAAAACCTATCCATTCCAATTCTCGCTTCTACATTCCAGCAGATGGCGCCACCTTCATAGAACACATGGCCATACCAGTCAGCAGACACTTACAATACTGTGAGAGATAACACAATACACAGTAACATACAATATAATAATAACTGATATAGTAACGATACTAAGCAAGAAAGAAAAACTACTTTCATTTGTCACCTTATTTTTTTAGGCAGATTTTTAATGTTTTTTTTTTTTTTTAAGCCAAAACCAGGAGTGGATTAACCACTTCAGTACCAGATTATTTTCCCTGTTTCAGGTTAAGGCCCCGTGTAGTGGGCCGCAGCAAAAAGCGATGCGGGACAAACCACGTCGCAAATGGATCGCGGTTTTTCCCACAGCACTTTTCACAGAGAGCCCGTAGAGGTTTCCTCTGCAGACTTTCTGCTTCAATTATAGCTATAGAGAAACTGCTGGCGTTTTCATAGGTACAATTGTTATGCTGCGATTTCCAAAAAGTGACAGCTTTGGAAATCGCAGCATTTCCGCTGCATGTATTTTTCTGCAATGTGTGCACAGAATTTGCTAGGATCCCATCTACTTTGCGTGGACTGTAAAACGCTGCGGTGGGACCTTAGCCTTAAATAGTTTTCCGTCTCCATAACGGTAATTTTTATGTAGTGTTGTGTCGCTGTGGGCGGGGCTAGAACCTGTGATGTGGGTGTGGTTTTAAGTTCTTTTAAGTGGGGAGCAAAAAACAAAATGAAAAATAAAACAAAATATACCAGTTTTTTGGCTTTTTTTTGTTTACCGACACCCCTGCTACTTTGCTGGAAGGAGTGTCACATGGCGGGAGACAGACTGATGATCATTTTGCAAGTTTATTAAAAGATGGCCTAGATCTTCGTGCAGGCTCAAGGCCTGGCAGAGGGTGCACCTGAATTATGAAGAGGCATGCCCTTCTTTGGTGCAGGACATATGAAAACTGATGTTAAAAACGTTATTCATAAATCCGTCTCTGATGTTATTGGTCTGAGCGTATAAACAACACAGAAATTGTTATTATCAGTAGTATTATTATTACATCCTACCTCCAACAGACGTAGACAAGCACCACAAGTAGCAGAGAGAAGATTGCTCCAATGGTTGCCAGAAGGATAATGTTACTTTTTGATTCTATGAAAGAATAACTGGACCCTCCATCAACTGTAAAGAGATACAAGAAATATAATGGATGAAAATATGAACCATGAGAGGAAGCAAAACAGCTAAAATCAGATTTAAGGGGGGAAACATAGTGTAGAACACTCTTAGGGCTCCTAGGAACCTATCTATAAAACATAGTGTAGAATACTCTTAGGACTCCTAGGAACTTATCTATAAAACATAGTGTAGAATACTCTTAGGGCTCCTAGGAACTTATCTATAAAACATAGTGTAGAATACTCTTAGGGCTCCTAGGAACCTATCTATAAAACATAGTGTTGAATACTCTTAGGGCTCCTAGGAACCTATCTATAAAACATAGTGTAGAATACTCTTAGGGCACCTAGGAACCTCTCTATAAAACATAGTGTAGAATACTCTTAGGACTCCTAGGAACTTATCTATAAAACATAGTGTAGAATTCTCTTAGGGCTCCTAGGAACTTATCTATAAAACATAGTGTAGAATACTCTTAGGGCTACTAGAAACCTATTTATAAAACATAGTGTAGAACACTCTTAGGGCTTCTAGTAATCTATCTATAAAACATAGTGTAGAATACTCTTAGGGCTCCTAGGAACCTATCTATAAAACATAGTGTAGAATACTCTTAGGGCTTCTAGTAATCTATCTATAAAACATAGTGTAGAATACTCTTAGGGCTCCTAGGAACCTATCTATAAAACATAGTGTAGAATACTCTTAGGTCTCCTAGGAACCTCTCTATAAAACATAGTGTAGCATACTCTTAGGGCTCCTAGGAACCTATCTATAAAACATAGTGTAGAATACTCTTAGGGCTACTAGAAACCTATTTATAAAACATAGTGTAGAACACTCTTAGGGCTCCTAGTAATCTATCTATAAAACATAGTGTAGAATACTCTTAGGGCTCCTAGGAACCTATCTATAAAACATAGTGTAGAATACTCTTAGGGCTCCTAGTAATCTATCTATAAAACATAGTGTAGAATACTCTTACGGCTCCTAGTAATCTATCTATAAAACATAGTGTAGAATACTCTTAGGGCTCCTAGGAACCTATCTATAAAACATAGTGTAGAATACTCTTAGGGCTCCTAGTAATCTATCTATAAAACATAGTGTAGAATACTCTTAGGGCTCCTAGGAACCTATCTATAAAACATAGTGTAGAATACTCTTAGGGCTCCTAGGAACCTATCTGTAAAACAGAGAGTAGAATACTCTTAGGGCTCCTAGGAACCTATCTATAAAACATAGTGTAGAATTACTCTTTTTATTATGCGAACAGTGTGGCAGTGCTGAGGAAAAGTGACTTTTTAAAAATAAAAGTAGAAAAGTTTTTTTTTTAATTATATAAAACTTAAATCCTACCCGTTCCCTAGATCAGAAATTAACAAAATCAAACATGAACACAGTAGGCATCCCCACATGTGAAAATAACTGAACTATAAACATATAAAAGTATTTATCCCATATGATGAGCGTCATAGGGGGGGGGAAATAAAAATACCGTTTTTTCGCCATTTCACCTCCCCAAAAAATTGAAAAAAAGCGATCAAAACTTCAGAGAATCCCCATAATGGCATAAATAAAAAAATGCAACTTGCTCGGCAAAAAAAAAAGATGCCTTACACTGCTCTGTACAGAAATACAAAAATATTTTTAAAATTCTGGATGTTAGAATATGGTGACTTACAGAAATTTTGGTAATTTTTTTTTTAAGGTGCTAAAACATAAAGTCTATATAAATTTGGTATTGCCATATACATACCAACGCACAGAAAATAGATAACAAGTCATTTTGGCTGCACAATGAACTTTGTGAAAACAAAGCCCATAAGAAAATGGAACAAATGCAGTTTTTTCTAATTCCACTGCATAAATCCTCACAGGTCCAAGACTAATTCATTTTCACAAAAATCATTTTTTTTCCAATCTTGTTGTGAACAGTTTGGTCCGCCATCCACAGCACTGAACACACTCTCAGTCATTAGGCTTGAGGCTGAACAAAGCAAAATACCTGGGCCAGTTGGTAAAGTTCTTTTCTATATGCCTTGGCACCCAACATGGCACTATAAATGGTCATACCAAGCTCCAAGCTACTATTGAGACACTGCGAGTAAGGTCCAGGACCGTAACATCAGAAAGAATAATCACTTCTTCTGACACTAGAGGAAACCTCTCTGGAGTTTCTGTAAAAAGCACTGTGGGAAAAACTGTGATGTGTTGTTGCCACGGTTTTTCCCTCAGCACTTTTTTGCTGTGGCGTGCTACGTGGGGCCTTAGCCTTATACTGTATTTCCCATTCCTTTTGTAGCTGATTCTGTGTTTGGTCAAAAAAAAAAAAAAGCATCTTTTCTGTAATGTGGGTCTTTATCCTTAAGGTGGCTGCATGTCAGACAGGCAATATGTAAAAACACAGTGCACTGTTGCTAGCAAGAACAAAAAGTGATTTGGCACTCAAAGGGCGACTGCCAGTCAAGACTTTATGTAAAATCACTCATTTCTCCGTTGTGTGATGTGATGCCTCTCCCAGATTCCAACGATCTCTCCTTATATGTGTACTTATTAATTCAAAGGGGTTTTTTTTTAACCCCAGATGGGGAAGTTATAGGAGCAGCACTGCAATTCCCTGCCATGCAGTGGGTGGTGCTGCAGCGTTTCTCCTATTAATTTAATAAGAGCATCCTGCATGCACTTCCCATCCACTGCAGAGGTGGTTCCAGGGAATTGCAGTGCCGCTCCTATTATTTGAATAGGAGTGGCCCGCACATGCTCCCTGACCACTATGGGGGCAGACAACCCCTTTAAGTCTATCTAATCTATGCTTCTCTTCTTTTATCTGTAGTACAGAAAATTTTGTAATTTTTTTTCCACTATTCCTGGTAGCTGAAATCTGTTGTTGCTCTGTCACTGCTATCAACCCCACAAAATGGCCCCTCTCTGTGTATAATCTTATTTAGTGCCTATGACATCATCACTGTGACCTCTCCACCCATCCCCTCATGATTGGCTGAGAGGCCGTCAGCTGATGATGGCAAAAGCCCACCTAGGTCACACAGACCATATGATCCTCCTACTCTCTGCTGTTCTTCTACATGTTTCACATGGCGTTAGCCATTTTTGCTGGTTTACCTGAAATTAATGAATGAATTAATGAATAAAATGTTTTCATTTCATTAGATGCAAAAACTTTTGATAAAATTTGAGTCAAATCCAGCACATTAGAAACTGGTTCACTGATCTGTAATAATAACAAAGTATAAAATATACATTAAATATCAGTCAGTGCTCCAGGCTGTATACATACATGACACCGGGATCTCTGTTGGGGCTGATTCTCCTCTCCCCACACGATTTATGGCAGTACAGGAATAGGGCTCCATGTCCCTGGTCACATTATACACTGTGATCTCCCGTCCTCTGTCTGGTAATCTGGTTTTCCCTTTGTACCATTCATACTCATGTACATCAGGCTTGGAGAAGCTGTTACATTGTAACCTCACATTACTGCCTTCTATCACTTCATACATCCCGATAATTTTGATGGTCACTTTTTTGGGGGCATCTGTGGAGGGAAATGAAAGTGGTGCGATGAGTTAGTGTATTGTGTGAACCCTGCAGATAGAGAACTGCATGGAAACAATGTTTTATATTAAAGAGGTTATCAAGATCCTAAAATTGATGGTCTATAATAGTACGGCTGAAAAAAGACATATGTCCATCAAGTTCAACCAAGGGTAAGGAAAGGGAATGACTGAAGGGATGAGGGAAGGAAATAAGTATTCTATACATTTCCATAACCATCGATATTATTTTGCTCTGAAAAGGCATCTAATCCTTTTTTGAAGCTGTCGGCTGTGACTGCTGTGACCAGCTCCTGGGGTAGGCTATTCCACAGATTCACAGTCCTTACAGTATAGATCCAGCTCCTGAGGTAGGCTATTCCATAGATTCACAGTCCTTACAGTATAGAACCATCTCATGGGTATGCTATTCCACAGACTCAAAGTCCTTACAGTATAGAACTAGCTCCTGGGGTAGGCTATTCCACAGATTCACAGTCCTTACAGTATAGGTCCAGCTCCTGAGGTAGGCTATTTCATAGATTCACAGTCCTTACAGTATAGATCCTGGGTAGGCTATTCCACAGAGTCACAGTCCTTACAGTATAGAACCATCTCATGGGTATGCTATTCCACAGACTCAAAGTCCTTACAGTATAGAACTAGCTCCTGGGGTAGGTTATTCCACAGATTCACAGTCCTTACAGTATAGAACCAACTCCTGGGGTATGCTATTCCACAGATTCACAGTCCTTACAGTATAGATCCAGCTCCTGAGGTAGGCTATTCCATAGATTCACAGTCCTTACAGTATAGATCCTGGGTAGGCTATTCCACAGATTCACAGTCCTTATAGTAAAGATCCAGCTCTTGGGGTAGGCTATTCCACAGATTCAAAGCCCTTACAGTATAGATCCAACTCCAGGGTAGGCAATTCCACGGGTTTCACAGTTCTTACAGTGAAGAAGCCTTGTCTGCTATTGAGATTAAACCTTCTTTTTTACTCCAGACAGAGGGACCGCCCACTTGTCTTTTGAGGGGAATTTACATGGAACAGCTTTTCCCTATATTTCTTGGATAGGCCATTTATATATTTATACAGGTTTATCAAATCTCCCCTTACACATCTCTTCTCCAGACTAAACAGATTTCATTCCTTTAGCCTCTTCTCATAAATGAGGTCCTCCATGCCCCTTATCAGTTTTGTGGCCCTCCATCCATTCTATGTACTGGAGCCCAGAACTGAACTACATATTCCAGATGGGGCTGCACCAATGACTTATAAAGTGGTAATATTACATCCCTGTTCTGCTAGGCTAGTCCTTACACCTTTTAATATATGACAAAATATTGTGCTCTTATATATCCTATGATCTGCAAGTACACCCAGGTCCTTCTCCACCAGTGACTCTCCCTAGGACATGTGTTACATGTGGATTATTTTACCCAGATGCAGAACTTTACATTTATCCACATTGAACCTCATTTGCCATGTCAATGCTCAAACACTCAGTCTGTTCAAGTCTGCTTATAACCTAAGTACATCCTCCATAGACTGCACTGTACTGCATAGCTCGTGTTATCCTTAGGATAGGCCATCTATATTAGATCTGTTAGGGTCTGACAGCCGAGACCCCCACAGATCTGCTGTTCAGGGACAGCCTGGCTCCTGGTAATATTTACATGCTGGGAGCTGGTGTCGTACCCTCACAGATCTAATATTGATAACTTATCTTAGTGGAAGAGTGAAGAAATCAGGCGATACCTTTTAGAGGCTAACTGAGTATATTTGATGGTAAGCTTTCGAGAGTACTAGCTCTCTTCTTCAAACATACAAGAAACTGAAAATTCACACACTCTTTATACACACAAGACCTGGATCTTCAAAGGGTCTTAGAATCTTTAAAGAAAATCAAAATGCAATATAAGTAGAGAAGTTATTTACAACAGGTCAGAAATAAACAATCTGGAAACTTGTGGGGTGTGACGGGGGATCACTAATTCTTTTTTTTTGTGTGCTATTAATGATATGATCCCTCTGTCACAGCCCACAAGTTTCCAGATTGTTTATTTCTGACCTGTTGTAAATAACTTCTCTACTTATATTGCATTTTGATTTTCTTTAAAGATTCTAAGACCCTTTGAAGATCCAGGTCTTGTGTGTATAAAGAGTGTGTGAATTTTCAGTTTCTTGTATGTCTGAAGAAGAGAGTTAGTACTCTCAAAAGCTTACCATCAAATATACTCAGCCACTAAAAGGTATCGCCTGATTTCTTCACTCTTCCACTACTTTCTATGGCTAACACGGTACAACATTATACTACTATGACTTATCTTAAGGAAACTGGATAACCCCTTTAAGGATGTCACATTTGCACATGTGTTACTACTTTCACTAAACTATATTATTACTATATGTGTTATATTTACCAGATGACAATTACTGAAAGTAACATATTTTCTGGTCACTATATGTGAGTACAGCATAATCTGCTCTGTAACTATTTCTGTCTCACTGAGAAACAGCCCCAGGACCATGCAGGACAACAGTATACAGAGTAGTACTTTCATGTTATGATGTAAAAGAAAGTTTCTATTTGTCTCCAGCATTACCGTAGACTAAGCCTGTCTTTCATCTCTTTCTCGATAACATTTCCTATTCACTCCTCCCCATTCCCTCTGACATCTATAGAAATAAGAGCCATGTGACCCGCAGTCTGTCTTGAGACGATTAGAGCAACCCCCCCCAGTAGTTTAGCAGAGGGAGCTAGAGCAGGAAAAAAGCCTAAGAGCAGAAAAAAGGCATTTCTCTCTGATAAAATATATCACAAAGTTTCTTAGAATCACCCATACTGTTCATTTATGCAAATTGTGTTAAAACAACGGTGCCTATTTAAAGGGGAACCTGTAAGCAGATATCAAGTACTAAAATCAAGAACAGTACCTGGCAATGCATCCTGTGGCTTCTCTAATGATGTCCTGACAAGACTTCACCGATGGTGGCATCCTCAATAAAATAACTTTTATTCTTTATGCAAATTAGTTGTATAAAGTCACGGGGGCAGAGCCCTAGCACTTAAAGTCAACATAACCCCACCCCTCTGCTGTATGGAATCCATCCAGCCTCTCCAAAGTCAGCTAAATGGCCTTTGTTGATCCCATGCTTCAGCAGTGTGTAGTCAAGTTGGGGGCACGGGCACTGAAGCTGGGAATATGCGCATGTACAAGAGTGGTGTCAATGCCCCTAGCGCATGTGCTGTAATAGGGACTTACTCCCGGCTTCAGTGCGCATATGCACATGTGCACTGCTGAAGCACAGAATCAGCAGGGTCCATTTAATAGTGAACATTAGTTGACTCCATACAGCAGAGGGGAAGTTTTGGGCTGGGTTTTCTTGACTTTAGGCGTTAGGTGTCTGCCCCTGTGATTCTGAAATCCTATGTACCTAATCACACATGTAATATACTACAAAACTTCTCTTTTTCAGACTATTTTTCCTCTAGCAGGGCCTCATAGAGATAGTAATATGATAGACCTTGGGGCCATGTTGATACTCCTGGCAGCCATGAAATCCCGTAGATTAGGCACCCACTCCCCTGTCAAACCACATAGATGCTGCAATTGGCATTTACCAAGGCATCTAAGGAGCTAAATAGCCACAACTGGAGCTAGCTTTTTTCTTGACCATCACCTGGCTAGATATGATAGCCAACTCGCACCGCAATAGGATGAGAGCAGCTATTGTCTCATCACTATGACGTACTATGGTGTCAATTTGCGCAAACAATACAGTACATATTATGTAATAGTAAGTCATGGGGGTTACAATGGTCAACAGTGAAAATATTAGAGAATATCTTCTTTGTGAATGAACATGTCCAACAGAATTATCTTGTTTGTGCCGAAAAAAAGGAATATGCCCTTTAAGTCACCTCCTATAAGTCATCTACAAATTTTTGAGTTAACCCTTTAATGACATTATAATTGTCCCCAGTCACCTATGATACATACAGATGATGTCCAGGGTTCTCGATCTATCAGTTCTTTGTCCATTAGGATATGTAATGTTGCACTGAACAGAACTCCCATCATCCACATATGAAGGAATATAAGTAAGTTCTGATTCTTCTCTCCAAGATCCTCCATAAAGCTGCAGTGACTGCCTCTTAATCTGACCAGGTTTGTTCCATTGTAGAGAAGGAGGACTGGAGCCGCACGTGTGATCTACAGAACATCCTATAGTGGTGGCTTCTCCTTCTCTTATAGACAGAGAGACAAAAAGATCAATGTTTCCTGGAGAACCTGAAAAATTGTATCATAAATTGTCACATTGACCTTTCATCATCAGTTTAACTTTTTTTAAGTTAACACAACAAACATTGAGCGTAACTGCTCCCGGACTGCCCGTTGACTGTACATGTCAGGGCAGTCCATGTATATATACAACCTTACAAAGTTAAGCAGCTACACGAATTGTGCAGCTGTATGAGCGGGGTGCCAGCTATTACTACAGCCAGGCCTCCAAAAGAGAAGGCAGGGACTGTGTACACAGCTATGGGAGCCACCATGATGTTGCTCCACTTCTGATCTGGTGATCACATGACCAGGAACGTTATGATCTGCTGGGTCCTAGAGGACCGACATCAGCTCTGCAGTATAGCTTAGGAGGCCGCATTCTCCTGTAACTGGAGCTAATGTATCAGCCTCAGTCACAGGAAAAATCAGCAGAAAAAAAAATGAAGGTCTATTATGACACAATGTATAAAAAATAAATAAAATGACAGAAAAAAAAAATCCCCACTACCACACCCACGTCACAGGTTCTAGTCCTACGCCGGCGACACAACACCATGTGTCACCTTCATAAAAACTGCCGTAAGGGAGATGGAAAACTATTGTAAACATTTTTTAGTAGCACTTTGTACTATTAAAAAAAATATGAAAAATGTGAAAAACAGATGTTTCCCATCCATTTTTGTTTACATTTTCTTTAATATTAAAATAAAGAAAAAAAAACATGCAAAAATAAAAGCAACATAAAAATAAAATCCTATGTGTCACCGACAAAAGATGTAGAAAATAGTTGAATAACCCAAAAGAAAAAAAAAAAAATCACATGTGCAAAAAAAAAAAACCTCTGTCCGGTCCTGAACCAGGTAAAATAGCCCTGTCCTGAAGTAGTTAAAGGGGTATGATCATCTCATGCGTTCATGACTGAGACAAGAATGGATGTTCAGAATTATAGAAATAGCCATATGTGGTAGTTCTATGCCATATATAGTGCCATAGAGGTAAATAGGAGTTAATGAAACAATATAAGTCACTGTGCTAATTCCTATTTACTTCTATGGTGGTTACCGAAACAGAGTAAGGGCCAGTTCACATCTGCGTTTGGTTTCCGTAGAGGGGAGTCCTCTTGGGGGCCCCCAAACGGAAACCTATACGCATAGAAAAGCAATTTTCCTAAGGAAACCTGCGGACCCCATAGACTATAATGGGGTCTGTGTGGTTTCCGCTCGGCTTCCGCACGAAACATGTGGAGCGAAAAGTGCTGCAAGCAGCACTTTCCTCTCCGCATGTTTCCACATGTTTCGTGCGGAAAACACATGCACCCCATTATAGTCTATGGGGTCCGCAGGTTTCCTTAAGTAAACCAATCGCCTATTACTTAAAGGGAATCTGTCAGGGCAATTTGGGACACTAAACCACCCACACGTCCATATGGACCTGGGGTTTAGTGTCCCAAATCACCCTGTTATAACGCAATCCATGGCCGCATTAGAAATAAAAAAGCTTTATACTCCCCCTGGCGCTGTACTCCCCGCGCCTGCGCAGTTCTTCAATGAAGCCAGAGGAGTCACCTCGGCTTCAGTGCATATGCCCCGTACCTCTGGCAATGGCGCAGTGAAGCCGGGGTGTCCATCTTTGGTTTCACTGAAAAACAGCACAGGCACTGGGTTGTGTGCCAACAAAGAAGCTCATGAATAAGCCGGACTGTTCTCGCTGAACAGCGTTGATCGGACCCTTCTCTAGGTACGTATAAAGGTTTTTTTATTTTTAATGCGCCTGCGGATTGCATTACAACAGGGCGATTTGGGACACTAAACCCCAGGTCTACAAGGACCTGTGAGTGGTTTAGTGTCCCAGATTGACCTGATGGATTCCCTTTAATGTATCCAAAACAAAAGAGATGGTGATAGACTATAGCTAGAAGCCTAACTATCCGGTCCTGCAGTCACACTCCCTTCCATCTTTCCCAGACTTCCAACTAACTTACATTCAGAATGTTAACAAATAGCAGGAGACGGATAGATGGCAATATGGTGGCCTGACCCAAGTATTGTCTCTTACGAAGTGTAAATTATTGTAAATAATCTGTGATCTATTCACCTTTGACATCGAGCTGGAGAAATCTGGAATGTTTCTCATACGCATTTATTTTTTTATCTTCTGGATTTCCAGGAAAATAATATTCAGCATCATCTTCTATTCTCACAGGGTCTATCCGCAGGGTACAGCTATTATTTCCTGGCACTCGTGAGGTCCGACCTTTGTAATTTGCTATTACTGATGATGAGTCCTTGGTGTTTAGGATCTCTGGATAACCCACTGTACGATATAAGTACCATACTGTAACGGATGTATCTGATATCCTGATAGGATGATATGTACAAGGAATCTCCACACAGGAGCCGATCAGAGCAGTAATTCTAGAAGGGAACGTCCACCACTGACATACAGAACCCAGATAGAAGCCTGGAAACAATCAGCAGGGCATTAGTTTGGAGTCACAATGTTTCATTCTATCTGATTACATTTGTATATTGAGTTCTTGTTACCTTGAAAGATGATGAGAAGAAACATCTGCTTTACAACGGCCATTCTCTACGGCTTGTCGGTGGCTAAAAACAACCGTACACAGTCAAGGACACATCTCCTGCCAGATCTGTACAATAGAAAAAATCACAAAATAGGATAGAAAAAACTACTATAGTTGTGATCAGAGCTGGGATATACATATTACATCTCTTAGAATAGCTGCCAGATAAATTAGGCCAATTCTGTACATTCTCTATTTCAGACTCCTCCCATGTACGTAGGCTCCTCCCCTCTGTCTATGTACAGCAGTTCTCTGATAATGTAGTTTGTTGTTCATATCCTTTTGGGCCAGAGACTCCTTCCTGCAATCCTTATGGGTCTTGATCTCAATGTTTGATCACCACAAGTTGTTATTACCCCGGGGAAGTGTAGTAATACAATTGGCATAAGTTTAGTGACATTGCCCTATAGCCCTCGTCTGTATCTCAAGTAATCAGGATAAGGATGGTAAATGGCGTTCTGTACAAAACAATAATTGCTTGTATATACAGTGATGAACTACCAATCCATCCTCTACTTCCACCATCTCTGAACTGCATTGTGTTCCAGCCCACAGTACCTTATATACTGTAAATGACATCAGCACTGTAAGGTGTCCGCCTACCACTCACTATTGGCTGAGAGACTGTCAGGTGATGTCAGCTGACGCCAGAATATCACAGTGACTCACCGACACCTGTGTCTTCTGTATTTTCACTGCTTAATGCATGTCATTTTAGTTCCCCTGAAACAAATCATTTAGTTGCATTTGTTAAAAACCAAACAATTTGGAATATTCAGGTCGAACCCGGCTAGGGACGAATCAGTTTGCCACTAGTCTAGTGTATTTATCCTGAGGATAGAGTCATCATATAATTCAATGAGTTGAGACCGGTAAGACATTTCCACTGCTATTTGGTTCTAACATATATCTATCTCTTTATTCTATTTTTGTATATTTATTACTAGAAGATGGAAAATATAAAACCTTGTAATAAATCGTATTGGAGGAAAGTGATATCACCCTCGCCCCGCAGCAGCCTGCAATGTGTCTGTTTGGTCTGAAACCTCCTCCGTCCCCCCAAAACCTCCAATATTAATAAGCAGAAGACAGAGAGGGGGAGGAGGGGGATGCAGATGATAAATATCACTGATTTCAGTAAAGACTTAAAATAACATTGATTATTACTTACCTGCTCTGTATCCTAATGTGACATCTCAGAAAGCCATACAATGAGATCTTTCCTGTGTAGTAGACATTTGGGGAAGTGACTTGTGTTAGTTATTTCCTAATAATGCAATATCCTCTGCTGTTTTGCAGGATTTCATTCCCTCTGACCACAATTAAACACCCCTCCTCCACCCCACCTAACAATTGGTATCATACACTGTG
This sequence comes from Leptodactylus fallax, assembly GCA_947044405.1. NCBI lineage: Eukaryota > Metazoa > Chordata > Amphibia > Anura > Leptodactylidae > Leptodactylus > Leptodactylus fallax. Next base: position 297,716 of record CAMRHE010000943.1, read on the forward strand.
TTTATTGCCTGTCAAAGGGACATTGTTCTCAAAGTCTTGTGGTTCTTCACATGTATCAAACTTAAGCCATGCCACATCTTCTTTTAAAGGGAGTCTGTCACCAGAACACAGCCCCATAGATAGGGTGGCCAGAACCAAAAGGTGTTTCCTCTTGTGAATCACTGCCTTCAATATGTAAATTAGCTCTCTGAAGCAACAAGGGCGCTGGCTCTGGAGCAATGATAGCATCCTCACTGCGCTAAAGAGCATATTGACAAAAAAGGCGATATCTCGGTAGTGAAAGCATCGATTCACAAGGGGAAAAGATCTTTGGATACAGGTGACCCTAACCTATTTATCTTCAGGACTGGGATGACATGCTGGGTTCTGGATCCAGACTTCCTTTAAGAAAAAAGAGGCAACCCTTCCAACCATTTTAATAATTATAATGTCCTAAACTTTTAACATGCTGAACCCTGTAGTGTCTTAAATGTAGCACTTGTTTTTTTTTGTATTTTTATTTATTTTATTTTTTTTACATTTTCTGTGAAAACATTGCATGGTCAGACCTTGGGTTGAATTTATGGTACGTCTACTCTTGGGAAGAATAATAGCTATCTTGAATGTAAATAATTTTTCTCACCTTAGAACGATGGAATTAAAATTGTTTGGAAGTGTCCTTATGACCTTTCCCAAATTGATGACCAGCAACAATTGCTTCTCTAAAGTCATTGCTGATGTCTTTCCCCCTTGGAATTGTGTTAATGCATGTTAGCACATACACCTGGCTGCTATTTACCCAATTAATTTCTATGGAATTAGTAAGGGTGGTACTTAATTTTCCACACAATGCATGTTAGTCTACATTTTGTTAAATTTTTGTTAAATAATGACACTGTAGAATGTGTTGTGTGATGTTCATCTGATTTTGGATTTACCTAATTTTAAGACCTTCCAATGACCAGATTTTTTTTGAAAATTATGTCCTGATACATAAAATCATAGAAATCAAATAGGATGTACTTTGTTTATCTCACAATGACATATATACGGTGTATATGTGTGTATATATATATATATATATATATATATATATATATTCATTTATTTATTTGTATATGTTTTAATTTATATTTAAATAGATAGATGATAGATAGACAGACAGATACATATGAGATGATAGATAGATAGATAGATAGATAGATAGATAGATAGATAGATAGATAGATAGATATCCAATCCATTACCCTGGTGGTATACAACCATCCGTATCCTTGTCTTCATGGGATGGGGTAACTCATTTTTACAAAACATAGATGTATATCATCCTTTTGCTTTTGCCCCTATAGATGCATGTATGACCACCTATTTTTCCACCCTTTTGTTGGCACCGCAGTGGTTTTTGCCAGAAGAAGGCACCAATAGGAGATTGAAACAACTTGCTACCTAAACCGATAGATTGTACCTCATTTGCCCAGTAATGTGCAGTATTCATCACACTTGTTATAAAGAATATTATTTCATGTATCCTGAGGTTCATTGAAATAAATGAAATCTCTGATCACTGCAAAAATGTTCACAGCTTACATTGTTTTAGAAAAGCTATGATTCTATGTTCTAGAATTCCTGTATATAATGAATCAGATTTATCAAGGTATTTGCACCTTTTTATGGTCTTTTACTTCCCTGAGCTTCATTTATAAAGTATTTTCACTATTTTTTTTCCAGATGTTATGCTGCCCTTGCCACTTTTGCTTTTTTGTTGGGGAAAGTGGGCGTGGTCTAATTGGAGATTTTTTTCCCGCTGTAGATATGATTTTTTAAAAAGGGGCAAAAAAAAGGCACAAATGCACTCCAGTACATGGACAGCAATAAAAGGGGCAGAGTGCACATAGCTTATTAAGGCACATCTAAACTAACTAACTTGTGCACAACATTTGACAAGGATTTGCACCTTATTAATTAATAGATACCTTAGTAAGACTAGTCTAAAAAAAGTGCGCACCTGCGAAAAATATGGCCAAAAAAGAGGCAGATGATAAAAATCCCCCAAAGTGTGTTTTGCATGTTACTGTCTCTTTAGTTAGTTTTCGGTTTAATCACTGGATCATAAAGTTACAAGCAATATGTGATAGAACCAGACTCCTACATGGAACCCCAATGACCTATAATTTTGTCCATTGTCAATACAGATGTGTCCACACTTACCCAATCTCAATTTTGAGTAAAGAATGCAATTTCTCATGAGACCAATGAAACACATTACCATTGTATGTAACCTTTGATAGGCTGCAAATCACCCCCTTCCCCACAGGGTGGTCACAAAGACACAAATAGGATACTTAGCATATTCCTTTGCATTAACGTATCACAAAATTACGTTGCTTTTAGAAAAGCTAATTAACTTGTGATACACATATCTGGACATGTCCAGCCAATAGGACAGGCAAAGGAGGAAATATTTGTAGTGGCATACAGTGCCTAGACCAATAGAGACATAGTGTCCAGATTAACAGCATAATATAATGCCTAGATCAATGGTGATCTAAATTCCTATATCAAAAGCCAATACAGGCCTGCGGTTTACAAGACGCCGAGACCACAGACGGATGTCCGCTTCTCAGCACGGGCGGCGCAATGATGTCATAACATCGCGCCGCCCGCGCTCAGACACAGACATCCTGTGCGTGGACAGGGAGGAAGCGGCGGCGGCTCCGTTCATCATCATCGCAGGTGAGTATGACTTTTTTTTTTGTGGGTATATTAATAGTATAAGGGGTAGATAGGAGGGAGAAATATAACTATAAAGGGAGGATTCATTAGGGGGCATTATGACGATGGGGGGGTCCTTTATATAAGGGTTATTGGGGGGTCCTTTATATAAGGGTTATTAGGGGGTATTATTAATACAAGGGGGAGGTTATTTATATAAGGGGCCATTAGGGGGCATCATTTATATTAGGAGGTATTATGAACATAAGGGGGTGGTCATTGATATAAGGGTCATTAGAGGTGCAGTATTTATGTCAGAGGGAATCAGGGGCATAATATGAGGGAGCCATTAATTTAATGAAAGTTGCACTTGGGCTTTAGTAAGACTAAGGCCCCACATAGCGGGCTGCAGGAAAAACCATGGCGGTAACATTGTGGTTTTTCCCGCAGCGCTTTTCACAGAAGGTCCGCAGAGGTTTCCCCTGTGGACTTTCTGTTTTCAATACACCTATATGGAAACCGCCAGAGTTTCCATAAGTATAATTGACATGCTGCGATTTCCAAAACCGCAATGGTTTTGGAAATCGCAGTGCGTCTGCTGCACATATTTTTTCGTAATGTGTGGATGGGATTTGCTAGAATGCCATGTTTTTTTCTGTGGGTTTTCGCCGCAAGGGCCACATCCCATCCCCACTTTGCAGTAAAATATGCGCAGCGGAAACGCTGCGATTTCCAAAACAGCCGCAGTTTTGGAAATCTCAGCATGTCAATTATACCTACGAAAACGCCAGCGGTTTCCCTATAGATATAATTGAAGTAGAAAGTCCACAGAAGAAACCTATGTGAACTTTCTGTGCAAAGTGCTGCAGGAAAAACCGTGATGCGTCACTGCCGTGGTTTTTCCCACAGCTGTTTTTTTGCTACGGGATGCTACATGGGGCCTTGGCCTTAAGGCGTTTTCCAACTCATTTTTATTGATGGTCTATACTCAGAATAAATCATCAATAAGAGATAAGTGATTCCCTGCTGATCAGCTGTATGGGGGGCTATGGTGCCTGTTTATATCACACGCTGTCTGTATATAGTGACCGTGTGATGTAATTCCAGCCTTGTCACATAGACATGTATAGGACGAGGCTGTAGTTACATTACATGGCCGCTATGAAAAGAATGACGCTTTGTAAACAGAGAAGGAGTCACGGCGCTTACACAGGTACCACGGTTCATTCAAACAGCTGATCCTGGGGGTCCCGGGTATTGGAACCCCAATAATTTTTCAATTGGGAAATACCTGGGACATTATTAATAAGGGGCACTATTTAAAGGGAGTGCACAGGGAAGTTATTAATTTAAAGATGCACTTGGGGGTATTATTCATTATAGGGGGGTATATTATATATTTTATAATTGGGGTAGCAGCAGGATGGGGGTGCAGGTGAGGACAATGTGGGTCGGGTGCCTGGAAAAGTGAGGAGCCAAAGATGTCTGTGTTGCAAACTTTACAGAGACTGGAAGAAGTGGTCATGGCCGTTCGGATGAAAGAGATGGGGAATGTGAAGGATTAGTCAGAGACGTCACCGGTAAGTCACTAAATGTTACTGCCCTGTATTCACCTAAATCGTCTGCAGAGCCCTGTGTAGAGCCGCTATATACCACTATACGCTCACCGTATACTCATAGTATCGGTATACGAACATGTCCAAGTTGGGGGCCCACTTGGACATGTTCGCCCCCCCTGTGCTGAACCCCTAGCTACGCCTCTGGTATATGCTATACTAGAGTGTTTCCTGTGTACAGTAATTTCCTGTGCACAATCCACAGCTCAGGCTACAGAGGAAGGAGAAGTCTCGGTGCTAATTCAATTATGGTTATGATAATTAACAAGTCCAGGTGCTGATTATAGCAGACATTGTGGCTCCTGATCATCCGAGAGCTTGTTGATCAAATGCCTTACATTTACAACAAAGCATGGTGATGAAAAGCTAATTTTTTTGTTTTATTTTTTTTTTTTTTAAGTAGTAGAGCATAAAATAATACTTTAAAAATTAAAAATAAAAAAAAATTGCTTTGATTTGTACTATATAACCCTCTGCTCGCATCCTGCTCAAAGTTCATTATTCATTATATAGAATTTATCTCACAGTATATAAATGTATAATATATAATACATTTACCTCCCCGCTTGTCACCTTCCGGCAGCGTTTTCTATAAAAACAGAACATGTCACAATTTTTACTGCTGACAAAGTAAAAAAAAAAAGGAGAAAGAAAGAAAAAAACGGAATGAATGAAAGAAATAGAAAGAAAGAAAGAAAGAAAGGAAGGAAGAAAGAAAGACTAACTATAAAATACAATCTAATAGTAACTGATATAGTAATGATGGTAAGAATTCCAGGAATTCTGACAGTCTGATACTACACCAGATTTATCACAGTGACTGACGCTGGATGATAAATCTTACATATCTTTACACTGTCTAATCTACATGTATACCACTTTTTGGTTGGCTTTCTTTGAGCCAGAATTAACAATACAACCTTGGCACATTTTTGGCACATCATGGCGTGCTTAAGCCACGCCCTTTTCTTCTGAGAATTCACACCCACATGTCTAGAAAGTCAAAATAATTTTGCATAAACTACATGTGCCACACTGCGCCAAAGATGTGGCATGTTTACGTCAGTGTCTGTATAGAGATAAGATAGCATTCCTTAAGGAATGGGTGCTTTAGGGAGGGACTCAATCTAATTAGTAAAAAGCAAAGCAAATAAAAGTAATAAGCCCCGCACGCCAAGGAAGTTGAAAGTGTTGCAAGTTCTATTTATTTATATTTCACACGATGATTTGTATGGATTGCTGAATATATATAAATTCCATTTGCAACACTATGAACTTCCTTGATGTGCTGGGTTATTCATTCATTTATACGCCACTGTCTGCTCTTAACCACAATAGTAAATCTGGGCAATAATTCAGATATAAACATTTCTATTTATCAGTTTTTTTAGGCTGGGTTTACATGTTCAGATTTTTTTATGCCGTTTTTGAAGCCAAAACAAGATCTGGATTAAAAAGTAAGAGAGGAACTATCTCTTAGTAAAAACCTGCTTTTAACCCTTTCCTGACATCTGCCGTACTATTACGACAGATGTTCGGTCTTCAAACATGGCAGATGCTCAGCGGAAAATTGGAAGCAATGCCCACAATCAGTACCCTCTCTGACCATGCCCGTTAACCCTTTAGATGCCTTGGTCAATCCTAACTGAGGCATCTATTCACCAGCACCACCATTTTTTGTGAGATTGCAGTCCCCCGGAATGGGGAGGGGACTAGAACAAGGGAAATCCTGTAATAGAATTCTATGGATTTGCCAATATACTGCAGTTAGCATTGCAGTATATTGTATTAGTGATCAGAGCCTTTGGGAGTCGAAAAATAAAAGTTAAAAAATATAAAGAAATAAAAAAAATATTAAAATTTGAAATTAACCCCTTTCCTTAGATTGGATACAAAAATAAACAAAGTAAAACACAAACACATTAGGTATCCTTGAGTCTGAAAATGTCTAAAAACATAACTTAACAGATATTCCCCAAAATGGTATAAATAAAAATTACGTCTGGCCCAGAAAAAAAAGGATGCCTTATGCGGCCCATATACAGAAATATTAAAAAGTTACAGATAGAATATGGTGACTTTCAGAAATTTTTCTTTCAAAGTTTTAGATTTACATAACAGAAACTATATAAATTTGCTATCGCCATAGTTGTAGCGACCCTCAGATTACAGGTAACATGGCGGCACACTGAATGTTGTAAAAACAAAGCCTGCAAATGCAGTTTTTCTCTAATTCTACCCCATTATGAATTTTTATTTCCAGCTTCCCAGTACATTGTACAGAATATTAAAGTAACATTAGGAAATACATTTTGGCCCTCAAAAATTAAGCCCCTATTCAGCTCTGTAAACAGAAAAATAAAAAAGTTATGGCTTTTGGAATTCGGATAGTAAAAAAAAAAAAAAAATTTAAAAATTTAAAAATGGCTGGAAAGGGTTAAAATAATACAAACATTCCAGAAATCATTCTGATTATTACATCCTACCTCCAGTAGAAGTAGACAAGCACCACAACCAGCAGAGGGCAGACTGTTCCAATGGTTCCCAGAAGGATAAAGTTACTATTAGCTGTTCCATCATCTGTAAAGAGATACAAGAAATATAACGGATGAAAATATCAACTGTAAGAGGAAGTAAAGTACTTAAAATCGCAATAAGGCTGAGGCCCCACGTGGAAAAAAACGCAGCATTTTACAGTCACAGCAAAGTGGAGGCCTAAAGGGGATCCTAGCTGGATATCCCTTCTCTAAAGTAGAGCTGCCCCAGCAATACAGAGATCTGCCAAGATTGGGAGCTACAGAAGGAACCGAGAACTACACCCTGACTATTGGAATAGGTAGTTACCTTATTATGGTTGTTAAAAAATAAGTCCATCAAGTTCATAGACAGCCACAAAGTGACAGAGGATAAATTATAGTGACAGCCACAATGTCCTCATAATACAGGGGCATCTGAATAAATTAGAATATCTTTGAAACGTTTATTTATTTCAGTAATTAACCACTTCCATACCAGATGCTTTACCCCCCTTCCAGACCAGACACATTTTCAGGTTTTTTTGTATGTACGTTATTGGAGGGCTGTAACATTTTTATCATTTGCGCTATTCAACTAATTTCTGCGTCTTTTTTTCGGTGACACATAGTGCTTTATTTTTTATGTTGTTTTTATTTTTGTATGTGTTTTAATTTTCTTTATATCTGTGAAAATATAAACAAAAGAGGAGGAAAAACGGGTCCGTTTTTCACTTTTCATTTTTTTTTTTTATTTAATAACACAAAGTGCTACTAAAAAACTTTTTAAAATAGTTTTTCCTCTCCGTTACGGTAATTTTTATTTTGTAAGGTGTTGTAGGGGGTGGGGCTAGACCCTTTAATATGGGCGTGTTATTGGCATATTATTTTTTTATTATTATTTTATTTACATTTTATTTTTACATTTATTTTCATTTTTTTATTTATTTATTTATTTATTTTACATTGTGTCCCCATAAGGCACCACATGTGCATATTCTCTAGTCAGGATCAGTGAACCATTTTGATTAGAACCAGATTTGACCCAAACCCAAAACTTTTTGGTTTTCCACCCACAAAACACTATTATATCATTATACAAAAATGAAGTGGGGGCCAAAACTCATGAATATTTGTAGAAACAAATCTTGTGAGGTTCGCCCATCTCCACTGGTGTCTATGGTACCCGCTCAGCTTCTGAACTAGCGCCATGTTTAAAGTTCTGACGTCTGCCGTAAATGTCAGGAAGGGGTTAAAGTACATTCTATCTACAGGTCATATCCTTGTCAAATAATTATATGAACAAAGTATAAAACATACATGAAATATGAGCCAATACTCTAGGCTATATACATACATATCACAGGTATCTCTATAGGGGCTGATTCTCCTCTCCCCACACGATTTATGGCAGTACAGGAATAGGGCTCCATGTCCCTGGTCACATTATACACTGTCATGTTCCATCCGGTGTGTAGTAACTTAGTTTTATTTCGTCCCTTGTACCGTTCGTATTCTATGGCTTCAGGATTGGAGATGGAGGTGCAGACTAAATTCACATCGCTTCCTTCCATTATTTGGCCATTGTCAAGTATGGTGATGGTAACATTTTTTGGAACAGCTGCAGATAAGGTTAATGGAAGTTAAAGAAATAATAAAAATAGAATCTTTATAAGTGGCTGAGAGAACAGTTACATCTAGATCTCTTCTGCTGGGGGTCCATGGGCTTGCTGAACAGTAACAATATATGTGGAGGCATATAGTAGTTTCTTTTCTTATGTTTTGCTTTTTCTTGCGACATTCACTGTGCAGTAAAAATTACACATTACCCATATTATGCAGGTCAGTATGATCACAGCGATTCCAAATGTATATAATTTTGTAATGTTTTAATAACTTTAAAAAATGTAAAACTTTGAAAAAACACCTGTAATGTAAAGGGCAAGTTGTACATTTTCCTTGATATCATTTTGGGGAATGTCAGATGTTCAGATCACTTTTTTACTAAAGGTTTTTGGGAAGCAAAGCAGAAACAGTATTTGGACCATTTACATTTTTTCCCTTCTACAGCGTTCACCTTAAGGGACACATTTTTTTACATTGCAATATTTCAGCATTTTAGGATAACTATTACTGCACCATTTAGCAATAGTTGACTTAGGTCTCCTAGGAACCTATCTATATAACATAGTGTAGAATACTCTTAGGGCTCCTAGGAACCTATCTATAAAACATAGTGTAGAATACTCTTAGGGCTCCTAGGAACGTATCCATAAAACATAGTGTAGAATACTCTTAGGGCTCCTAGGAACCTATCTAGAAAACATAGTGTAGAATACTCTTAGGACTCCTAGGAACCTATCTATAAAACATAGCGTAGAATATTCTTAGGGCTCCTAGGAACCTATCTATAAAACATAGTGTAGAATACTCTTAGGGCTCCTAGGAACCTAGCTATAAAACATAGTGTGGAATACTCTTAGGGCTCCTAGGAACCTATCTAGAAAACATAGTGTAGAATACTCTTAGGACTCCTAGGAACCTATCTATAAAACATAGTGTAGAACACTCTTAGGGCTCCTAGGAAGCTATCTATAAAACATAGTGTAGAATACTCTTAGGGCTCATAGGAAGCTATCTATAAAACATAGTGTAGAATATTCTTAGGGCTCCTAGGAACCTATCTATAAAACATAGTGTAGAACACTCTTAGAGCTCCTAGGAACCTAGCTATAAAACATAGTGTGGAATACTCTTAGGGCTCCTAGGAACCTATCTAGAAAACATAGTGTAGAATACTCTTAGGGCTCCTAGGATCCTATCTATAAAACATAGTGTAGAACACTCTTAGGGCTCCTAGGAAGCTATCTATAAAACATAGTGTAGAATACTCTTAGGGCTCCTAGGAACCTATCTATAAAACATAGTGTAGAATACTCTTAGGGCACCTAGGAACCTAACTATAAAACATAGTGAAGAATACTCTTAGGGCTCCTAGGAACCTATCTATAAAACATAGTGTAGAATACTCGTAGGGCTCCTAGGAACCTATCTATAAAACATAGTGTAGAATACTCTTAGGGCTCCTAGGAACCTATCTATAAAACATAGTGTAGAATACTCTTAGGACTCCTAGGAACCTATCTATAAAACATAGTGTAGAATAATCTTAAGGCTCCTAGGAACCTATCTATATAACATAGTGTAGAACACTCTTAGGGCTCCTAGGAACCTTCAGTATCTATAAAACAGTGTAAACACAGCTGAAAATATCAACCATGAGAGGAAGCAAAACAGCTAAAATCAGATTAAAGGGGGGGGGGCATAGTGTAGAACACTTTTAGGGCTCCTAGGAACCTATCTATAAAACATAGTGTAGAACACTCTTAGGGCTCCTAGGAACCTATCTATACAACATAGTGTAGAATACTCTTCGGATTCCTAGGAACCTATCTATAAAACATAGTGTAGAATACTCTTAGGGCTCCTAGGAACCTATCTATAAAACATAGTGTAGAATACTCTTACGGCTCCTAGGAACCTATCTATAAAACATAGTGTAGAACACTCTTAGGGCTCCTAGGAACCTATCTATAAAACATAGTGTAGAATACTCTTAGGGCTCCTAGGAACCTATCTATAAAACATAGTGTAGAATACTCTTAGGGCTCCTAGGAACCTATCTATATAACATAGTGTAGAATACTCTTAGGGCTCCTAGGAACCTACAGTATCTATAAAACAGAGTAAACACAGCTGAAGTTATGTCAAAGTGAACGTGATATATGTCTATGGAATAACGGATGTTAAGCAGAGTATACAAATTCTTAGTTTAACCATACTCTGCACTCTCACTCATTTTAACATTTAAAATGCTCTATAAATTACTTTTTTCAGTTTGCTCGTGGTTGTTTAGACACACGGAGGTTATTTTGAAAAAAGCAATGGTTCTGTAGAAAAATTATCCTGTTTTGTTGGCTTGTAAGTGCTGCAGGGGCTTATTGTTATTTGGCAGACAAATTTGTGAGCCACTTGAAAAGTGATGAAGAATTGACTTAAAAAAAAAAAAAAGACACCAAAAATGATCCTTTGATGAGAGCAGATGGGACATGGAAGGACATGCGTCCAAACGTGAATACAGACACAAAGGCAAGTGTCCATGAAATTACAGACATGAGTCTGGCATTAAAACTTACCCAGACATGCAGACAAGACAACATGTACACGTTCAAACAGCAGAACATGAGAGCTAAACATTGTAAATATAGCTGAAAAAGACTATTATACACACAGGCAGACAGGGATTAGCAGGAGGAAGTTTAGCAGGTACGTACACTAATCCTTAAAAAAACAGGTAACCTGGTTTGTAAAAACTTTCTTATGAGCAGGTCTTGTTTTATCCCCAAATAATACATACAACCAATTTTCAGTTTTCTTGATGTTGCCGATATTTGTCCATTAGGATATGTAGCTGTGCACTGGATATGACTCCCATCATCCACATATGAAGGAATATAAGTAAGTTCTGATTCTTCTCTCCAGGATCCTCCAGAAATCTCCACTGATTTCTTTATAACTTGACCAGATTTGTTCCATTGTAGAGATGGAGGACTGGAGCGACACGTGTGATCTACAGAACATCTTATAGTGGTGGCTTCTCCTTCATTCAAATATTCAGACACAGAAAGTTCAGGATCTTCAGGAGAATCTTAGGGAACACAATATAAGTTACAGTGATGTATCTATTATCCACATCATGGGAGTCATGTATGAAATATACTCTTAGTTTATACATCCTATAATATGGCTACATTGCACTACCACAACTCTGGGAATATTCATGATATTAGGAGTTTTTCTATAATACAGACTATAGAAAACAACATTTAAAGGGGTTATCCTCCTTTGTAATATTGATGACCTTAGGATAGGGCATCAATATTAGATCTGTGGGGGTTCAACAGCTGGCACCGTTACAGATCAGCTGTTCCAATGCAGTGCGTCTCCCAGTAATGTGCTCATTCACTATACGATGTGTAGCAACAGGTTTAGATACTTCAATTCGTCAAGTTAAACTTTGCTACATCTGTACATTAGGCATCATGCACAACATTTCAGGAAATGTTGCACTTTCGATTTGTAACAAGTTTATTCAGCGCTAAAGGAATTTTGGGTCCGAAACAATTTTTAAAAAAGTTCACTCATCTCCTCCCATTGCAACAAGTACAGAAAGAGAGAATGAACCAAAGTTACTCAGGAAGAAATTAACATATTTCATTAACACCGACTCTTCTCCATCTGTGGAATATTTACCTGCAACATTAAGATATATAAAGGTTTTAAATATAAATATCCTTTCATCGGAGTTTGAATAATATAAGTTTCTATCTCCTCTTCTCACAGGTCTATCCGCAGGTCACAGCTATTATTCCCCGGTACCAGTGAGGTTCGGTTTCTGTAGGCCTCCGCTACTAAGGATGAATTCTCAGTGTTTAAGATCTCATGTAGATAAAATAACCCAGAATACCATACAACGCTGGACATGTTTGTGGCCCCGGAGCTATGTGTACAAGGGAGCTCTACACAGGAACCGAGCAGAGCAGTTGTCGTCCGACATGTAAAACCCTGGAAAAAAACTAGGAATAATAACATAAAACGGGGGGTTAAAATATTTCATTATGTTTAGTCATATATTTTTTTCAGTTTTTGTTTTTCTCACTTTTTTTTTTTTTAATTTTTTTGGTCAACATTACCTTCCTTGTTTTTTTGCAGGACAAGTCGTATTTTATAATAACAAGATTTAATTTTCTGTATAATGTATTGTAAAACAATGAAAAAAAATATTTAAGGGATGGCTATAGAAAAAATGCAAATGCACAATTGTTTTAAGGTTGAATTTTTGCACTGCTCATAAAAATGACATGTTATATAGTGTTTTATATGATACTAATATGAAAAAACTTTAAACAAAATTACTTTTCCTCCCAATATTCCGACACTCGTAACTTTTTTATATTTCTGTTTATGGAGGACTCTTATTTTAGGTGGGGGAGCTATAGTTTACAATGGTACCAATATGGGGCACATCTGACTTTATGATCCCTTTTTTAGAGGGTAGAGGCAATTTGTTTTGTTACCACATTTACTTGATTTTATAACATAGTAGTTCAAGCTTATTTGAACCTTTTGTTGTGGTTACATCTATCAATTATGTTAATTTCTTGTTTAGCTATTTTACATGTAAACATGGGAAAGGTGAATGTTTTGAATTTTTTTCTTTTTTTTGGACTATTATTTGTTGCCGCCCCAAAGGGGATGAACATCATTTGCATTACATACAATATACTTCAGTACTTCTATGTTGCAGTATATTGTTAATTTACTAATGTTTTATTATACCAAGCCTATCTCCAAAGGGGTTTATTTGACACTTAACACAGCAAAAGCCATCAAAAAAGTCCAATGATAGTATACTACATCTGTCAATATTATATCCATGTTACCTGAACAAATGGTGAGCAGAAAAATCTGTTTAACATTCATTCTGTCCTGTATTAACTGGTGACTACAATAGCAAATTCGGTACAACGCAGGTCCTGCAGCAAGAAGAAAAAAATATAGACAATCAATGTCTATGTCATTGTAATTATCAGAATGATAAATTCAGGCCTTCCTGAAGTCTAACACTTCTGTCCTGATAAGTTACACTTTCTGTGCATATATTTTTTTTGGTTGTCATATCCCTTGTAGTATTAGAAAATAAGCTTAAGGCTAGGTTCACATTTTTGATCTTCAGTCTGTTGTTCTGATCCAATGGCGGATCAGAACAACAGACTGAAAAAGTAATAAAATTCTGTCTGCATCCATCATCATTGACATTAATATTAAAAACAAGATGGGAGTGTGAACATAGCCTTAAAAGGTTATTGTTATCCCAACTTTTTAGGGTTGAGATAGGAATGGCCCTTACCGAGAGGGTCAACAGTTATGGAGACAGTCGAAAGCAGTTGTTCTATACTGTTTCCATAACTCCTACAGAGGTTAATAGGAGTAACAGAAACAGCATAGCACAGCAAGCTACATTGTTTCTGTAACTCCTGAAGATAAGGAAACATCAACTTCTATTTACCGCTGTGAGATTTAAGGAAACAGTGTTGAACAGCTGAGATTGGCTGTTTGTAGCTCCCAATCTAATGGTCGGGTGAAGGAGCCTCCTATTCACATCTCATCCATGTTTGGCAAAAATGAGAATACCTCTTCAATTATAAAACAGTATGCAATATACAGTCATATGAAAAAGTTTGGGCACCCCTTTTAATCTTAATCATTTTTAGTTCTAAATATTTGGGTGTTTGCAACAGCCATTTCAATTTGATATATCTAATAACTGATGGACACAGTAATATTTCAGGATTGAAATGAGGTTTATTGTACTAACAGAAAATGTGCAATATGCATTAAACCAAAATTTGACCGGTGCAAAAATTTGGGTACCCTTATCATTTTATTGATTTGAATACTCCTAACTACTTTTTACTGACTTACTGAAGCACAAAATTGGTTTTGTAACCTCACTGAGCTTTGAACTTCATAGCCAGGTGTATCCAATCATGAGAAAAGGTATTTACGGTGGCCAATTGCAAGTTGTTCTCCTATTTGAATCTCCTCTGAAGAGTGGCATCATGGGCTCCTCAAAACAACTCTCAAATGATCTGAAAACAAAGATTGTTCAACATAGTTGTTCAGGGGAAGGATACAAAAAGTTGTCTCAGAGATTTAACCTGTCAGTTTCCACTGTGAGGAACATAGTAAGGAAATGGAAGACCACAGGGACAGTTCTTGTTAAGCCCAGAAGTGGCAGGCCAAGAAAAATATCAGAAAGGCAGAGAAGAAGAATGGGGAGAACAGTCAAGGACAATCCACAGACCACCTCCAAACAGCTGCAGCATCATCTTGCTGCAGATGGTGTCACTGTGCATCAGTCAACAATACAGCACACTTTGCACAAGGAGAAGCTGTATGGGAGAGTGATGCGAAAGAAGCCATTTCTGAAAGCACGCCACAAACAGAGTCGCCTGAGGTATGCAAAAGCACATTTGGACAAGCCAGCTTCATTTTGGAAGAAGGTCCTGTGGACTGATGAAACAAAGATTGAGTTGTTTGGTCATACAAAAAGGCGTTATGCATGGCGGCCAAAAAACACAGCATTCCAAGAAAAACACTTGCTACCCACTGTAAAATTTGGTGGAGGTTCCATCATGCTTTGGGGCTGTGTGGCCAATGCCGGCACCGGGAATCTTGTTAAAGTTGAGGGTCGCATGGATTCAACTCAGTATCGGCAGATTCTTGAGAATAATGTACAAGAATCAGTGACAAATTTGAAGTTACGCCGAGGATGGATATTTCAGCAAGACAATGATCCAAAACACAGCTCCAAATCTACCAGGCATTCATGCAGAGGAACAATTACAATGTTCTGGAATGGGCATCCCAGTCCCCAGACCTGAATATCATTGAACATCTGTGGGATAATTTGAAGCGGGCTGTCCATGCTCGGCGACCATCAAACTTAACTGAACTGGAATTGTTTTGTAAAGAGGAATGGTCAAAAATACCTCATCCAGGATCCAGGAACTGACTAAAAGCTACAGGAAGCGACTAGAGGCTGTTATTTTTGCAAAAGGAGGATCTACTAAATATTAATGTCACTTTTCTGTTGAGGTGCCCATACTTTTGCACCGGTCAAATTTTGGTTTAATGCATATTGCACAATTTCTGTTAGTACAATAAACCTCATTTCAATCCTGAAATATTACGGTGTCCATCAGTTATTAGATATATCAAATTGAAATGGCTGTTGCAAACACCCAAATATTTAGAACTAAAAATGATTAAGATTAATAGGGGTGCCCAAACTTTTTCATATGACTGTATTCCGGAGCTCCCTCTTGTGGTGGCTGCAGTAAAACTGAACTGTGTAACTTATCTCATTGCCTATGCAATTTACTACTGTGGTTATATCTAGACCCTGGCGTAAAGGTGGTGTAAAGGTGGGGCATCTTGGTGTATCTCATTTCAAAATAATAAAATCCAAATTGTTAAAGAATTCCTCAAAATACTCTCCAAAATGACTGCATAAGAAAGACATGATCAATGGGAAACACCCGCCAAGACTGGACGATGACATGTGTAGACCACCATGGTCTTGGGGAGATTTCTCCCCCACATTCACTGAAAGTGCTGACATTGTAATCATTGCCGGGACTTCTCCTCCAGCACCAGGAAGGGGGAAGTTGAGTCAAAGCTGCTGCGAGAATAAAAAATGTTTATGTCCAAAAATATAATTTTTTATTTAAGCAGTTTAAGACCAGACTATTTTTTCCTGGTAATGACCAGACAAGGTAGCACTAGTGGTTAGCAGATGCTGCACAGGTTTGGAAAATATAGCCACTGGGGGACATTATCACTTGGCTGGGGGCTACTGGAGAAATTACTACTTGCCTGGGGGCCACAAGGGAGTGTTACTACTTGTCTTATTAGGTGTCTTAAAGGGGAACATTATTAGCTGCCAGGGGACATTATTATTTTTCTGCGGGCCACTGTTAGTTGTCATGGAAAACTGGGGTACATTATTACTTGTCAGGGGGCCACTGAGGGACATTATCAGTTGTCTGGGGGCCACTGGGGGAAATTGTTACTTGTCTGGGGTCCACCAAGGGACATTATTAGGTCACTAAGGGCAGCACGGTGGCTCAGTGGTAAGCACTGCAGCCTTGCAACGCTGGAGTCCTGTGTTCGATTCCTGCCAAGAACAACATCTGCAAGGAGTTTGTATGTTTTCCCCGTGTTTACGTGGGTTTCCTCCGGGTACTCCAGTTTCCTCCCACACTCCAAAAGACATACTGAGAGGGCATGTAGATTGTGAGCCCTATATGGGGCAGTGACCACAATGTCTGTAAAGCGCTGCTGAATATGATGGCGCTATATGTGTAAGCTAAAAAAAAAAAAAAAATTAAGTTGTCAAGGGGCCACTGGGGGCATTATTAGTTGTCTGGAGGCCACTGAGGGACATTTTTATTTGGCCGGTGGACTTTAATGCTTGCCTGGGGGCCACTGGGGGACATTACTACTTGCCTGGGGGCCACTAGGGAGTATTACTTCTTGGCTGGGGGGCAATAGGTGGCCCCTGTACACAGTATTATGTCCCACAGTGGCTCATGCAAACAGTATTATGTCCCACAGTGGCTCCTGCACACAGTATTATGTTCCACAGTGGCCCCTCCACACAATATTATGCCCCATAGTGGCCCCTGCACACAGTATTATGCCACATAGTAGACCACCCACAATTATTATACTCTGGGGTCTTTTTAGACACCTGAGTATAATTATCGGATACCCAGAGGAGGTGACAAACATAAAAACCAGTGTTACTCACCTCTACTGGGCACCGGCGCACTCCCTGCTGCTTTTGGTCCTCTTCAGTGTCTGCACAGATGTCACGTGGGCTGTCGTGACACCAGTTTGGGCCACGTGACGTCTGGGAGTGCAGGGAGTCATGCCGGAGCGCAGGAAAGATAAGAAACATTATTTTTTTATGTTCGCTCACCTCCCTTGGGCCTCCGATCATTGTATTCTGGGGTCTGAAAAGACCCCCGTGTATAATAATAGCAGTATTTGTTGGGGTTCGCAGGCCTGTGGCTTCACTTACCGATCCCCGCTCCTGCTCTCAGCCACTTCCGCTTCCCCTTCTGTGCCACATCTTATGACAATGGGGCCTCCTGGAGGGCAGCGGAGGCAGCTGTGAGCAGGAGTGGGGATCGGTAAGTAAATAGGGCCCATTACCTGCTGGGGATACTTCTGCAGGTAAAGGCCTATTAAAAAAAAAAAAAAAACAGGGGCCCACCGGGTACCCCAATGTCCCAGGCCCTGTGGCAGCCGCTAGAACATCTACCCCGGTACTTATGCCACTGGTGACAACACTTACAGCCACGACTGTGTTTATTTATGTATGCAAACATAAAAATGACCAAAAAACAAAGCCTTTTGTATCACCCAAGACAAAAGCAAAAATTATTTGAATAACACATGTGAAAAAAAAATGTATAGCCTTAAAAACAGCAAGTATGAAAAAACAAAACAAAAATAAAGTTCCTCTGCCCTCTCTATAGTGAGTACTATTGACTCTGACGATTACCATACAGCAAAGTCCTTTGTATACCAGTCTGATGTCCTTATAAGACTGGGGGTCTGCAAGTAGTTACAGTGGGGAAAAAAAAGTATTTAGTCAGCCACCAATTGTGCAAGTTCTCCCACTTAAAAAGATGAGGCCGGCCTGTAATTGTCATCATAGGTAGACCTCAACTATGAGAGACAAAATGAGAAAACAAATCCAGAAAATCACATTGAATGATTTTTTAAGAATTTATTTGCAAATTATGGTGGAAAATAAGTATTTGGTCACCTACAAACAAGCAAGATTTCTGGCTCTCACAGACCTGTAACTTCTCCTTTAAGAGGCTCCTCTGTCCTCCACTCATTACCTGTAGTAATGGCTCCTGTTTGACATTGTTATCAGTATAAAAGACACCTGTCCACAACCTCAAACAGTCACACTCCAAACTCCACTATGGTGAAGACCAAAGAGCTGTGGAAGGACCAGAAACAAAATGGTAGCCCTGCACCAGGCTGGGAAGACTGAATCTGCAATAGGCAAGCAGCTTGGTGTGAAGAAATCACCTGTGGGAGCAATAATTAGAAAATGGAAGACATTCAAGACCACTGATAATCTCCCTCCATCAGGGGCTCCACGCAAGATCTCACCCTGTGGGGTCAAAATGATCACAAGAACGGAGAGCAAAAATCCCAGAACCACACGGGGGGACCTAGTGACTGACCTGCAGAAAGCTGGGACTAACGTAACAAAGGCTACTGTCAGTAACACACTACACCGCCAGGGACTCAGATCAGCAAGGGCATTGAAAATGAAACGTGGCTGGGTCTTTCAGCATGACAATGATCCCAAGCACACCGCCAGGGCAATGAAGGAGCGGCTTGGTAAGAAGCATTTCAAGGTCCTGGAGTGGCCTAGCCAGTCTCCAGATCTCAACCCCATAGAAAACCTTTGGAGGGAGTTGAAAGTCCGTGTTGCCCAGCAACAGCCCCAAAAACATCCCTGCTCTAGAGGAGATCTGCATGGAGGAATGGGCCAACATACCAGCAACAGTGTGTGCCAACCTTGTGAAGACTTACAGAAAACGTTTGACCTCTGTCATTGCCAACAAAGGATAATATAACAAAGTATTGAGATGAACTTTTGTTATTGACCAAATACTTATTTTCCACCATAATTTGCAAATAAATTCTTAAAAAAATCAATGTGATTTTCTAGATTTGTTTTCTCATTTTGTCTCTCATAGTTGAGGTCTACCTATGATGACAATTACAGGCCGGCCTCATCTTTTTAAGTGGGAGAACTTGCACAATTGGTGGCTGACTAAATACTTTTTTCCCCACTGTAAATAAGCTCAAAAATTGTATAAATAGTTGTACTTAAGCCATTTCTTAACACCCTTATTTTTGCCATAGGAAATCCATAACAGCCAGTCTTAGATGGTTCATATGAATGTATGCCCATATACCTGTGGCTATATCCTATAGCATTATCCTGACCAGCAATGATTAATAGTCAATAAGTTATCGTATCCACAAGCCATATAAACTATACAAAAATAAATTACAGGATATAATTAATACAAAAAGAAAATTGTCATTTTTGGTATATTTTTTGATTCTTATTTTTTTACTAAAATTAATTTTTCAGATAATTTTCTATAAACTAATACTAAACCCAGACAGCAGCTCTGTCTGCTGTATATTATGGTCTGACCAATACAAATGGCTCCTATGGATATGAATGAGCAGTTACTTACATGCTTCGCGGGCTATTGGGACATCTAAGGATTGAGCAAATAATTTATAGCACTTTTTATTCACACCATATACTGGAGGAAGTAACTGCTCACTTCCTGAAATATCGTATAAAAAAATATTATTTCTTTTTTTTTTTTATTTGTTTTTGATTTTTGTCTTTTATCTCCTTGCAGGGGTATGCAGAGTAGTTTTGGATTTAAAGCTTGGAGACTATTTGTCATCTCTATCTTCCAAAATTTATTATTTATTTTATTTATTTATTTTTTGAATTAATATTTTAATGTTAATTAATTTATTATTTATTATACTTTAAATCATTACTTTTTTTATTTCTTCATTTGGGAGAGGCAGCCATTAATCCATTAATATCACCATGAGGGACCTGATGGGAAGGACAGGTGGGGCTTTTGCCTCTTAACCACTCATATGCCATAATCGCTGATGCTCACTCCAGCAGCTAGTCCCAGGTCCTGGTTGTATAATACAGCTCCTGTGCCTGCTACAGAACTCTACCATACAATTACGGCACTGCGCATTAACTATATGCTCAGCGCAACGTAAAAGTACAGTGCAGAGCTGGAAGGGGTTAATGTAATTTAATCAGAAAAATCAGCCAACTCTCCTTTTTTGCTCAATCATTTTGACCACAAAGTGACCCTTGCAAGAGATTTGACAGAATCAACAATAAACCACCGCCAAAATGACTTCCCTCTTGAGATCTAGAATATAGACGCTCTTAATAAATGGAACCCCGATCCACAGTTTGTAGCTAAATTCTCCCTTTTTAGACAGGAACTTCGAGCTCTCCATTCTTACAGATGCTTAATTGAAGGTTCTGAATAGCCCCATTACTGAAGAGGAAGTCTTGAAGACTATACAACCTCTCCCAGCAGGAAAATCCCTTGGCGCAGATAAACTTACAGATATCTATTATAAAACTGCAAAACTGCTCACCAGATATTACTTCCCCATACGACTCAATTGTTTAGTCATGTTGTAAATGCTAGTATCTTCCGCAAAGAAAACCATTCTGCCCTAATCGTGACCTTACCCAAACCAGGCAAATTTACAGGTCTATTCCACTGTTTTCAGATATCAAAATGTGCGCCAAGATCCTGGCCACGAAACTCACTGTGCGGTTTGTAGGGGGCATCAAGACCCAAATAACATGAGTAGAACGCCAGGGCCTTCCATTGGGATGTTGTCCCTTGACACCAAGAAGGCCTTCAACTGGATAAATTGGTCATAAACAGAACAGGTTTCAAGGCGACATCCTTAGAGCAATACAAGCCTTATACTCAGCCCCATTGGGGAGAGTATACAACAATGGGATCCTATCATCAACCACTGATATTTCAAATGGCACCCAACATGAGTGTCACCCCATTGTCAGACCCACTTTTAATTTTGCCCAGGGCCACACTTTGTCTAAAACCGGCACTGCTCATCTCTTCTTGCTTTCTGTTCCCTCTTTCATTAAAAATCTCAATAAAAAATTCACAAAAAAATATAACATCACTTCTCCACATTTTTTCTGCAGATTGCAGAAGGCTTACCACAATTTCCCTATTTGCTTCTTTTTTTTAACTATTACTGGATATATTACATACAGTATAAGAAACCCTTATGCAATTTCTTCTTGTTTCATTTTACTTAAGGTACGTTTTTATTTACTTATTTGTTTTGGAAATTAAATTTAGCAAAAATTACAATAAATGTAGTTAATACAGCCACAGATTGTAAGAATTATGTTCAGTAATATCGATGTCTTAGTAAACCCTCCTATAGGAGTAACTTATTACAGGCTACTGAAGCTCACATCATTATTACATTGTTATTCTAAGGAAGCAAAACATCAAATATCCTACTGGTTGTGGGAACTGAAAACTTATCTCAACTTAGTCAATAATGATTTGCAACTATGGCCAAAATCCTGACAGATAGAATTTCCCTTTTTACTGTGACTAAGCTGATTGCTGGATTTATAAAAGGTATGGAAGGTAGAGATAACTCCTTATGGATTTTACAGGTAAGAGTATTCTACACTATGTTTTATAGATAGGTTCCTAGGAGCCCTATGAGTGTTCTACACTGTGTTTTATAGATGGGTTCCTAGGATCCCTAAGAGTATTCTACACTATGTTTTACAGATAGGTTCCTAGGAGCCCTAAGAGTATTCTATACTATGTTTTATAGATAGCTTCCTAGGAGCCCTAAGAGTATTCTACACTATGTTTTATAGATAGGTTCCTAGGAGCCCTATGAGTGTTCTACACTGTGTTTTATAGATGGGTTCCTAGGAGCCCTAAGAGTGTTCTACACTATGTTTTATAGATAGGTTCCTAGGAGCTCTAAGAATATTCTACACTATGTTTTATAGATAAGTTCCTAGGAACCCTAAGAGTATTCTACACTATGTTTTATAGATAGGTTCCTAGGAGCCCTAAGAGTATTTTACACTATGTTTTATAGATGGGTTCCTAGGAGCCCTAAGAGTGTTCTACACTATGTTTTATAGATAGATTCCTAGGAGCCCTAAGAGTATTCTACACTATGTTTTATAGATAGGTTCCTAGGAGCTCTAAGAGTATTCTACACTATGTTTTATAGATAAGTTCCTAGGGGGCCTAAGAGTATTCTACACTATGTTTTATAGATGGGTTCCTAGGAGCCCTAAGAGTGTTCTACACTATGTTTTATAGATAGGTTCCTAGGAGCTCTAAGAGTATTCTACACTATGTTTTATAGATAAGTTCCTAGGGGGCCTAAGAGTATTCTACACTATGTTTTATAGATAGGTTCCTAGGAGCCCTGACAGTATTATACACTATGTTTTATGGATACATTGCTAGGAGCCCTGAGAGTATTCTACACTATGTTTTATAGATGGATTTCTAGGAGTCCTAAGAGTGTTCTACACTATGTTTTATAGATAGGTTCCTAGGAGCCCTAAGAGTATTCTACACTATGTTTTATAGATAGGTTCCTAGGAGCCCTAAGAGTATTCTACACTATGTTTTATAGATAGCTTCCTAGGAGCCCTAAGAGTGTTCTACACTATGTTTTATAGATAGGTTCCTAGGAGCCCTAAGAGTATTCTACACTATGTTTTATAGATAGGTTCCTAGGAGCCCTATGAGTGTTCTACACTGTGTTTTATAGATGGGTTCCTAGGAGCCCTAAGAGTGTTGTACACTATGTTTTATAGATAGGCTCCTAGGAGCTCTAAGAGTATTCTACACTATGTTTTATAGATAAGTTCCTAGGGGGCCTAAGAGTATTCTACACTATGTTTTATAGATAGGTTCCTAGGAGCCCTGACAGTATTATACACTATGTTTTATGGATACATTGCTAGGAGCCCTGAGAGTATTCTACACTATGTTTTATAGATGGATTCCTAGGAGTCCTAAGAGTGTTCTACACTATGTTTTATAGATAGGTTCCTAGGAGCCCTAAGAGTATTCTACACTATGTTTTATAGATAGGTTCCTAGGAGCCCTAAGAGTATTCTACACTATGTTTTATAGATAGCTTCCTAGGAGCCCTAAGAGTGTTCTACACTATGTTTTATAGATAGGTTCCTAGGAGCCCTAAGAGTATTCTACACTATGTTTTATAGATAGGTTCCTAGGAGCCCTATGAGTGTTCTACACTGTGTTTTATAGATGGGTTCCTAGGAGCCCTAAGAGTGTTCTACACTATGTTTTATAGATAGGCTCCTAGGAGCTCTAAGAGTATTCTACACTATGTTTTATAGATAAGTTCCTAGGGGGCCTAAGAGTATTCTACACTATGTTTTATAGATGGGTTCCTAGGAGCCCTAAGAGTGTTCTACACTATGTTTTATAGATAGATTCCTAGGAGCCCTAAGAGTATTCTACACTATGTTTTATAGATAGGTTCCTAGGAGCTCTAAGAGTATTCTACACTATGTTTTATAGATAAG
>CAMRHE010000944.1:0-77500 GCA_947044405.1 Leptodactylus fallax
CACAATAAGGACATCATGGCTGGTTATCAGGAGGACACTACATGTATGAGAAGATAACCCGACCACAATAAGGACATCATGGCTGGTTATCAGGAGGGACACTACATGTATGAGAAGATAACCCGACCACAATAAGGACATCATGGCTGGGTATCAGGAGGACACTACATGTATGAGAAGATAACCCGACCACAATAAGGACATCATGGCTGGTTATCAGGAGGACACTACATGTATGAGGAGATAACCCGGACACAATAAGGACATCATGGCTGGTTATCAGGAGGACACTACATGTATGAGAAGATAACCCGACCACAATAAGGACATCATGGCTGGTTATCAGGAGGGACACTACATGTATGAGAAGATAACCCGACCACAATAAGGACATCATGGCTGGGTATCAGGAGGGACACTACATGTATGAGAAGATAACCCGACCACAATAAGGACATCATGGCTGGTTATCAGGAGGACACTACATGTATGAGGAGATAACCCGGACACAATAAGGACATCATGGCTGGTTATCAGGAGGACACTACATGTATGAGAAGATAACCCGGCCACAATAAGGACATCATGGCTGGTTATCAGGAGGACACTACATGTATGAGAAGATAACCTGACCACAATAAGGACATCATGGCTGGTTATCAGGAGGACACTACATGTATGAGAAGATAACCCGACAACAATAAGGACATCATGGCTGGTTATCAGGAGGACACTACATGTGTGAGAAGATAACCCAGACACATTAAGGACATCACGGCTGGTTATCAGGAGGGACACTACATGTATGAGAAGATAACCCGGACACAATAAGGACATGATGGCTGGTTATCAGGCAGGGACACTTCATGTATGAGAAGATAACCTGACCACAATAAGAACATCATGGCTGGTTATCAGGAGGACACTACATGTATGAGAAGATAACCCGACCACAATAAGTACATCATGGCTGGTTATCAGGAGGGACACTACATGTATGAGAAGATAACCCGACCACAATAAGGACATCATGGCTGGGTATCAGGAGGACACTACATGTATGAGAAGATAACCCGGCCACAATAAGGACATCATGGCTGGTTATCAGGAGGACACTACATGTATGAGAAGATAACCTGACCACAATAAGGACATCATGGCTGATTATCAGGAGGACACTACATGTATGAGAAGATAACCCGACCACAATAAGGACATCATGGCTGGTTATCAGGAGGACACTACATGTGTGAGAAGATAACCCAGACACATTAAGGACATCACGGCTGGTTATCAGGAGGGACACTACATGTATGAGAAGATAACCCGGACACAATAAGGACATGATGGCTGGTTATCAGGCAGGGACACTTCATGTATGAGAAGATAACCTGACCACAATAAGAACATCATGGCTGGTTATCAGGAGGACACTACATGTATGAGAAGATAACCCGACCACAATAAGTACATCATGGCTGGTTATCAGGAGGGACACTACATGTATGAGAAGATAACCCGACCACAATAAGGACATCATGGCTGGGTATCAGGAGGACACTACATGTATGAGAAGATAACCCGGCCACAATAAGGACATCATGGCTGGTTATCAGGAGGACACTACATGTATGAGAAGATAACCTGACCACAATAAGGACATCATGGCTGGTTATCAGGAGGACACTACATGTATGAGAAGATAACCCGACCACAATAAGGACATCATGGCTGGTTATCAGGAGGACACTACATGTGTGAGAAGATAACCCAGACACATTAAGGACATCACGGCTGGGTTTCTGACAAGTGCCAGAAAGTTCTTTGCAGCATTTGTTCCACACCTGCCTAACACTTTTGCACAGCCCTGTATGTATATAGCTCAGGCAGATGGATCTGATTACAGCGTTAGAACTGATGCATTACTATGCTTTGTTGCATCATCTCCTGCCCTTAGCCTCATTCCAGTCATTCTCTATATTCGTGATTCTCTCTCTATTCATAGTTCTGCTTTGTCAAGTGACGCTCTGAACTGTAACCAATCCCATATTATATTAAAGGGGGGTATTTACGGATTAAAATATTGATGACCTATCCTTACTATAGGTGATCAATATTGATCGGTGGGGTCTGACACCCAGGACCTTTACAGATCAACTCTATGAAATAATAATAGTAATACATGTTATTTATATAACTTCAACATATTCTGCAGCACTTTACAAAGTGTAAGGCTAAAGTACAGACAAAATGAGACATTACAGAGTAATAAATCAGTTCACACAATGGGACTGAGGGCCCTGCTCGCAAGGTATGTAAGGTGACGTTTGGTGCACCCCTAGGTGGGTGGGGTTTGAAGGGGTCACTTTTTATTAACTTCTGTCTTCCAGGAGGGCCTGTACCCCTACAAGTTAAGATTTACCATGCCTATCTGATAATCTGGAATGTCTGGTAATCTGCAATGTCTGGTAATCTGGAATGTTTGATAATCTGGAATGTCTGGTAATCTGCAATGTCTGGTAATCTGGAATGTCTGGTAATCTGGCACGTCTGTTATTATTGTCGTATTTACAAATATTCTTCTCTTTTTTTCCTATTGGGACAATTGAAGTTTGTTCACGATCACAGTTTTATGGCGACTTGTTGTGTAGCCGCAATCTAGGGGAGAGAAGTGGTCGCTAAAGGGTTAACAGTTCCTTCAGCAGATCTTATTACAGGTATGTAGTAATAATGGAGCAACAGGATATAAGAGGAGGGGAGAGGAAGGTGGTATTGGGTGCCGCCATCTACAGCCCTAGTAAAGCCCCAGCCACATGTCCTGCAGCCCCGAAATGATGAAACTCCCGGCTGCGGTGTCGTGAGGCAGACACTGTGCACATGTAAGGCTCGCCGCCATTGGACCGTGTCATAGGACAACCACTAGGAGGAGCCATATTGTCCTTCCCTCCATGTTTACTGTTACCATGTGAGGAAGCAGGAAAGATTCTTCACCTCTCAGTGCACAGTATCACATATGATAGATACACAAGCTCTGCTTTTGCAGACATGATAGCTTTAGGTACCGCTGCTTTTGCAGCTAGTATCAAACAGGATAGACTTAGATACAAGAATTTGCAGAGTATTACATATGATAGGTTTAGCTACAACGCCTCTGCAGACAGTATCACATATAATAGGCTCAGATATTGGCTTTACAGACAGTATCACTCATCATGGACTTAGCTACACCACTCAGCAGATAGTGTCACACATTTTGCTGACTGTATCACACATGATAAACTTAGATACACATTTTTGCAGATGATGTCACATATAATAGGCTTAGATACACTGTCTTTGCTGACTGTCTCACACGTCATAGGGTTAGATACAAGGCTCTGTGGACTGTACAGTATACTACGTGATAGGCTTCGATATACTGGCTCTGCAGACTGTATCACACATGATAGACTTAGATCCACTGGCTCTGCACACTGTATCATAGGGTTAGATACAAGACTATGCAGACTGTAGAACACATGATAGACTTGGTTACAGCATACAGCAGACAATGTTGCACATGATAGAGTTAGAAACACTGTGTTAGCCTAGATACAGACGTACACAGTGATACATTGTAGAGATGAGTTGCTTTAGTTTATATCCTGGGAAAGTGAAAGCGTCTGGGGCTGTATCCAATGAGCAGCGGAGGCCACCCCTACCAATGAGAGCACTCCGCCTGTAGGCAATGGGAGACAGGCTTACAATGGTCATTTACATTGACATAGTGTACCAGCACAGAGAACAGCGTGCAGCTGCCGGGGACGCTCCTGCTCCTACAGACACCGGGTCAACCAGCAATCCCATTGGAAAAGGTGATGTCTATTATAAGTGTATACCTGATACTGAGGATTACTATACTGGGAGCAGCCGCCGCCATATGTCACAGGGGACATACAATGAGGCACTTCCTATAAATCTGCAACATTTTTATCAGAACATGCCTTAGAAGCGATACACGTACCGGCGACTGCCATTGTGCAATAGTATAGGGGTTAATAGAATAGCATGCCTCCATAAGGGTAGGTATACTGTACCTGTTCTGGAGTTACACCATGCTGAGAATTGTAGTTCTGCAAGTCTTGGGAGGAAAGACGTAGCTATAGGGGGTGCAGCGGTAGCCTGGACAGGGCTCTAAAGGTTTCTCTGCCACTTAAAATATCCTGCAGTTCTGAATACATAAGATAGGTAGGGGGCCCATGACAGATTCTGCACTGTGGTCCAGGACCTTCAAGTTACACCACTGCTTGGGAGTAGTAGTGCAATTCTAGAAAATGTAGTCCTGGTGCTGCATGATCACAGTTTATATTCCCAGATCGGTTGTTGTGGGGTAATTCAGTTCCCTGCAGCTGTCACCGGAACCTATAGATATAGCTGGACCTAAAGATGGTCATACACATTAGACTTTATTGGGCCAAAGTGGCTGACTTTAGCCAACAATCGTTGTGCATACAGCGTCGTATATTTTCCATGTCCAGTGTTGTATTTTATTTTGCAATTTGCTAAGCATTACCTCCACAGTCATACTATGTCCACATACAGCCATGTAGTGACCACTAAGTGCTAAGCGCACATAGAATGCCAAACTGTGGCCACATGGTGCCATATTGTGCTAAATGATGCTCAGATAGAGCTATATGGAGCTCATGTAGTGCCTTGTACTGCCTAACAGTGCCCAGGGTGCCATACGTGGTTATACAGTGCCCATATACTGCCCTAAAGTGTCTACCGAGTGCAAAGTAGTGATCTCTGCAGCTACATTTTTACTCTGCTGACAAAAGAATATGCAAGTAATTCCCCCTTTGTGGAAAGAAGGGGGAGCTCTAGCGCCACCTTTTGGAAGGTAGTTCCCTATAGATCAATGCCTGATTTTTCAGAGGCCTAGTGACATGATCTGGGATTGAAGCCAGTCTAGGCTATCTCCTAAAAAGACAGAGAGACCCTTCTGTAGGAAGCTGCTCCGGGGGTTATTGTCCCTCATCAGTGCAAAGCAGGGTACTAACGGGTAAGGTGAGAGGTCACAGACATTGGTCAGAAGGGGTACTGTGTCTCCTTAAGGAGATTACTGTCTTTTCAGGCCACCTTGTGATGTACAGGAACTTATTAGACCATGCAAGTCCTGCTAAGGATTCTGGGAAAATTATATGCAAATTAACTCTACTTGGTAGAAAGGGGAACTTGCTCTAGCACCACTTTTGGAAGGAAAAACAAGCATGGATCTATAGGGAGCTACCTTACAAAAGGTGGCGCTACAGCAAATTTCTATCTACCAAGGTGGAGTCATTTGCATAGTCTTCTCCCAGAATCCTCAGCAGGGCATGTATGGTTCTAATAAGTGTCTGTACACTACAAGGTCTTGTTGCGATGGAAGTCCTTGCTGCACGTGACCTGAGGACCATCAAAGACGTATGCGAGTGACGTCCCAGTTCCTTTCCTTAGGCCGCTGATTGACCTTAGTGGTCACATGCAACAGGACACTGGACCACCGGGGACAGGTGAGTATGTCTTTTTTTTTTATTTTCAACTTTCCGAACCTGCTTGCCAAAAACTGTATATCCTGGACAAACCCTTTAAGGAGACACAGTACTCCTTCTGATGAATGCTTGTGACCTTTCACCCTGACAAACCAGCTTTGCACTGCTGAGGAGCAATGATCCAAAACAGCTATCTCCAGATGGGGGTCTCTTCCTTTTGGAGGAGATATTCTGGTTTGGCTTTAATCCCAGATCCTATAAGAAGGCTGTGGAATACCAGGCACTGATCTATTGGGAGTAACCTTCCAAAAGGTGGTGCTAGAGCAGGTTCGCAGTTCTATAGGGAGGAGTTCTTATATTAGAAATATATCAGGACATTGCTGACTTACTGCACTGCAAATGTTTAATACAGGTATTTTTTAGGAATCTGTCCCATCCGCCATGTTGAAGGTTCAGATTCCTTTGCTCCAATATGTGACCATCCTATAACAACAGCATATTAGTCTGGTAGTTACATATTGTTACCTTTGTGACATAAATTGCTTGCCTTCCGACCTGACATGCGCATCTGGCCTAGATCCAGGGATGCAAAGTCCTGTCCGGAGCTTGTGACAAAGCAAATATTAAAAAAGTTTGGCCAAAAACTTAAACTAAAGTTAAACCGGCCAAATTTTCCATATACGTCATCATACCAGGAGAGCGTCTCATGCACTCATCCTAGTACACACCATATTTATACTTGTCTATCTGACTACAGACCCAATGTGCTCTACCCTGGCAGACAAACAGTGGGCACAAGTGCCACATTCCCCCTATACTGGCTCAGTCAGAGCCAAACATTGTCCAGACACAATTTTGCAGGCTGGTGATACTCAACTGGTTCCCTCATGACCGGAGACAATGGCAGACCAGACTAAACACAAGCTATTTAAAGGGATCTGCCCATATATTCTTTTCCCCTGCAGAGGCTTATAATAAGAACATATAGAGGTGGGGATCCAGCGGACATGTGAGCACGTCAGCCAATCGGTAACTGAGTGTCATGTCAATGCATCATCACTGCTCAGTTACTGGTTGCATCGATCATGTGCGGGTCAAAGGTCAGGAACAGCGGGACCCAAACGGAGGCTCTATCCGAACAGAGAGACAAACATGTATTGGAAAAACCCCTTTAACTTTCCTAAATATGTCTGCAGATACGGCAGTATCTTTATGACTGCAGTTAGTTTAAGAATCTGGGCTATGGAGTCAGAGTCTCAGAGTCAGAGGTGGGACCAATTTTAGGCAGATTTGGAGTCCTAAAAAAGTTATCAAAAGTTATTCCATATTATACAGTTATTAATATTGTGTAATTAATGAGATGTACAATATAGTTTGTTACATACTTTGTTACTTTCATAGGAATCCATCACTAGTGTTTGTGAATTTTGTGAGTTGTGCTGCCTCTGACTGACCGTGGCTGTAGACAATGCTGTAGACAATGGGCTTTCCTCCATGGTTAGGCTTCCGAGCCCCCAGTTAGAGTTAGCTCACCATTAGGACAGTAATATCCTGTGTTTGAGGGTCATTGGGCCCTCCAGATAAAATGATTCTGGTTCCCACCCTCCAAAAACCCCTAGGAAATAGACCATAGTAACCTTCAGGTTTGGTGTTCTAGTGTTAGAGCCTGGGCCCACTGGAGGATCCTCTGGTACTCTGGTGGGCCAGTCTGATACTAGTAATATTACCATCCTACAGAGATTCACCATGATGTGCCAAGTAACCCTCTGGACAGCGCTCTGCACACCTAGATCTCATCTGTCTCGAATGTTATAGTTACCACGGGGTCCCCGAGTGCCACAGTGTGTAAATATATTATATATAATATAAATTTTGTTTCTCTTCCCCCTGCAGAAAGCGATCCTCCAGGATGTGTGGTATATGGGCACTGTTTGGCAGCGATGAATGCCTTTCGGTGCAGTGTCTCAGTGCCATGAAAATCGCTCATCGTGGTCCTGACGCATTCCGCTTCGAAAATGTGAACAGATTCACCAACTGCTGCTTTGGTTTCCACCGCCTGGCCATTGTGGATCAGCTGTATGGCATGCAGCCTCTCCGGGTCAAGAAGTTCCCCTATCTATGGCTGTGTTACAATGGAGAAATCTACAATTACAAGCAGGTACACCCCTGCTTTGTCTCCTTGTGGGAAAGCTGGGTGATAACGTACTGTAGTTATACCTCATAGTTATATCTCGTATCTCTATCTATCTATCTATCTATCTATCTATCTATCTATCTATCTCATATCTATCTATCTCCTATCTATCTATCTATCTATCTATCTATCTATCTATCTATCTATCTAATATCTATCTCATATCTATCTATCTCATATCTATCTATCTATCTATCTATCTATCTCATACCTACCTATCTATCTATCTCCTATCTATCTATCTATCTATCTATCTATCTACCTATCTATCTATCTATCTATCTATCTATCTATCTATCTATCTATCTCATATCTATCTATCTCATATCTATCTATCTCATATCTATCTATCTCATATCTATCTATCTCATATCTATCTATTATCTATCTATCTCATATCTATCTATCTACCTATCTATCTCCTATCTATCTATCTCATATCTATCTATCTATCTATCTATCTATCTATCTATCTTCTCATATCTATCTATTATCTATCTATCTCATATCTATCTATCTATCTATCTATCTATCTATCTCATATCTATCTACCTATCTATCTCCTATCTATCTATCTCCTATCTATCTATCTCTATCTATCTATCTATCTATCTATCTATCTATCTATCTCATATCTATCTATCTCATATCTATCTATCTATCTATCTATCTATCTATCTATCTCATATCTATCTCATATCTATCTATCTATCTATCTATCTATCTCATATCTATCTATCTATCTATCGTCTATATGTATCTGTCTATCTACAGCTGCAGAAACATTTTGGCTTTGAGTACCAGACTCTTGTGGACGGTGAGGTGATCCTCCATCTCTACAGTAAACATGGCATCGAGCAGACGGCCGCATTACTGGACGGAGTTTTCGCATTCACCCTCTTGGACACCGCCAATAGGAAGGTCTTTCTGGGGAGAGACTCCTTTGGAGTCCGGCCCTT
Organism: Leptodactylus fallax; assembly: GCA_947044405.1. NCBI lineage: Eukaryota > Metazoa > Chordata > Amphibia > Anura > Leptodactylidae > Leptodactylus > Leptodactylus fallax. The sequence goes on from CAMRHE010000944.1 coordinate 8,667, forward strand.
GTTTAAGCTGCTCACCGATGATGGATTTTTGGCGGTTTGCTCTGAAGCCAAAGGTACGGTAGAACAGACACAAGATTTGCCTCAATCTGCTCACCATTGTATTCACCTCTATCTGTGTCCTGCAGATAGGGTTGAATTGGGACCCACCACCCAAAATTGAGGGGCAGGATTGTCTTGATGGAATAGGGACAGCTGAGAGGGGTCAACCAATGGAATAGATCCTGAGACAGGCGCACTGTTTACCCTATACAGTAGTTTATACAACCAAAAATGTCCCACCTCTTTAATGAATTTTGCACACATTTTAGACACAGTTACTGAGGTCATCCAGCATGGTACAAACCCTTAAAAAGAAACTTTATTTCACCAGTCTTAAAGCACAGACAAGGAATAAGCTGATGTGTTTTGTCATAGCTAGCGTAGCCTGACCGCACCAGCTTAATTCCATGTATGTGCTTTAACATCAGTGAAAAAAGCCAATTTTTATGGATTGGTGCAGCGCTGGATGGCTTCAGTGATTTTTGGAAACTACGCACCAGCAGTTTCAGGTTATGCATCGGGTCAGGATTCCAGTGTGGCTCTGTGTCTGTAGAAATAGTCACTGGCATTGTGACTCTACAGTAGATCTGTTTGGCAGCGTATTATACTTGTCAGCCTATTCTATTAGACTCTGCCACTGGCAGAATATCAAAATGCTAGGAAGCCAATCCCTCAGTGTCCTTACCAAAAGTTCAATGCACAAATCCAAAAGGTGAGGAATTCAATAAAGCGTAACGTTTAATTCAGAGTCTAAAAGTGCAAGTATCAGAAAACAGCAGCCAGGAACAAACCCATATAAAGTGCTTCGCTACAGATGTGTATCCCACAAACATAGACCAAAGTAGTCAAAATATTCAATGCTGCAGCAAAAGATATCATAAAATGGTCATACCCACTGTTTCCCCACCCTGCCGCTTGCACAATGTAATAGTTGGACAAAGATGGTGGACATGGAGGTCTCTATTAGCCCTCCGCCACCATGACAATCCATTAACATTCTGTGATTGCAATGGGGGTCTGTTGAGGAGTACGGGCTCTCTCTGTCCCTCCACAGCACCCCCACACCACAAGCAAGGGGGCCAATGGGTTTGCTTGGCAGCTGGGGTCTAATGCAGACCCCTATGTCTGCCATCGTTGCACTCCTACTAGGTTCTGTCACATGCAGGACCTAACAGGATGCCTGCCAGTTTTGCACAGACATATATAATACATTGCACACTGTAATGCAGTGTATTATAGAAGCTTCTAAATAAAAGGGGTATAAAATAAGTTAGAAAATACGTTATTATGGCTAAACACTGCATTTGTAATGACCGTATAAAATTATTACACTATTTGGGTGCATGTACCTTAAAATAATGGCAATAAAAATTACAGGTTGTTCTGCAAAAACTAAGTCCTCAAACAACTCAATGGAAAAATGAAAAAAATAAAAAAATTTCTAATTTTTAAATATGTTATAGATGCAGTTTTCTTTTACATCCCTCCCACCCTCAGAAAGAGTTACTGTATATAAAGTTAATAAGTTATGTGTACCTCAAAAAGGTGGCACTAAAAATTACAGCTTGGTCAGCAAAAAACAAGCTGTGTCCTGAAGGCTTCTTAAGGGGTTAAATAAGATCATTCACTGTGTATAATTGTCATGTTGTTCATTCTAGGCCTTATAGACCTAAAACATTCCATGACCTCAAGCCCGAAAATTGATCCATTCGCCCCTGGACATTGTGAAGTCTTCGACTTAAAGCTTAATGGAAAAGTTGCATCGGTGGAATTGATAAAGTTCCATAATTTCAGGGATGAACCTCAGCACGCAGCGTACGACTCTCTAGGAAAACTGCAAGAAGGTAACATGACTGTACGATCCGACTACACAGGGTTGGTTTGTAGTCTGTAACCATGGAGACACACAGTTGTGCATAACAAAACAGTAGGAGATTTTCAGTCAATTTTTAAATGGTTGCAAAAATGTTCACACCCTTCAGGAAAATCAAGAGAACATTGAAAAACAGAAGATGGGGTAACCAAATTGAATAACCTGAATAATTTTTTTTTTCTTTTGTCTGCAGGGCTGGATCGTGAAACAATTAAAAGAAACATTTGCCTCCTGTTTGAGAATGCGGTCAGGAAACGGTTAATGGCGCACAGAAGGATCGGCTGCTTGTTGTCAGGTACCGGGACAAACCTAATAGAATTTTGTCTGCTCGCTTTGTCTTGTGTGCAGGGAGGATTTCTCAGGCCCTGGCACATTTATCTTATGTAGTCAGTGCTGCGGGCCCAGACAGAAGCTCATCTATTATATAGTTATAATGTATTCTAGTTTATTGCACCGTGACCTATACATCATCATGGGGAGAGGACTGTTCTAGAATAGTCTTATAGGTAACACATAGAACAGACAGGCAGATGAAATAGTATTTGCCCCCTTGTAGGGTTGCGTTTCTCTCAACCCCTTAAACTCAGGATAGGGGATAAATGTGGCAGGGGGTCTGACCACTGAGACCCCAGGATCACAAGAACAGAGGTCCAGAGGAATATTTAGGACCCCTATTCCCAGAGGTCTGACCCACACTGATCAGAGGCGTAGCTTGTAGTACAATCCCTTTACAAAGTAAGATATTACAAGATCAAGCTGAAAGTCTAGCTTATGGGATCGCACTGATATTGAGAATTTCTTTGGCCAGCTTGATTCGGTGCTCTGCTGGAGCTCCCGGCACAGGGTGGCCCCATGCACATGCCTGAGTGTGCCATCCAAGGGGGAGGGGGGCCTTTTGCTGCAGAATGCTGACATCCGAGTGCCTTCATACATGATACATGGTAGGATGGTACATGGTAGGATGATACTTGGTAGAATGATATATGATAGAATGATACATGATAGAATGGTACATGATAGAATTATACATGATAGGATGATACACAGTAGAATGATACATGATAGAATAATACATGATAGGATGACACACGGTATAATGATACACCGTAGAATGATACATGATAGAATGATACATGGTAGTATGATACACGGTATAATGATACACGGTAGAATGACACACGGTAGAATGATACATGGTAGTATGATACACGGTATAATGATACACGGTAGAATGACACACGGTAGAATGACACACGGTAGAATGGTACATGGTAGAATGATATATGATAGAATGATACATGATAGAATTATACATGGTAGGATGATACATGGTAGGATGATACATGATAGAATGATACACAGTAGAATGATACATGATAGAATGATACATGATAGGATGATACATGATAGAATGATACATGATAAAAAAGGGATGATACACAATAGAATGATACACGGTAGAATGATACATGATAGAATGATACATGGTAGGATGATACATGATAGAATGATACAAGGTAGGATGATACATGATAGGATGGTACATGGTAGGATGATACATGATAGAATGATACATGGTAGGATGATACACAATAGAATGATACATGATAGAATGATACATGGTAGGATGATACACAATAGAATGATACACAATAGAATGATACACGGTAGGATGATACACAATAGAATGATACACAATAGAATGATACACGGTAGAATGATACATGATAGAATGATACATGGTAGGATGATACATGATAGAATGATACAAGGTAGGATGATACACAATAGAATGATACACAATAGAATGATACACGGTAGGATGATACACAATAGAATGATACACAATAGAATGATACACGGTAGGATGATACACAATAGAATGATACACAATAGAATGATACACGGTAGAATGATACATGATAGAATGATACATGGTAGGATGATACATGATAGAATGATACAAGGTAGGATGATACATGATAGGATGGTACGTGGTAGAATGATACATCTATTCTCTTTAGATGACACAAATTAATATAGGACCTGCTCTATAATCATCAGAACGGAATGGAGCATTGGACATCCCCTCTAGAGAGTTTTTTTCCTGCACACTCGGTCGTGTGCATTAGGCCTTTATTTGTTCACAGGGAGTTTTTTTTTCAAGGTCTTTGGCCCATTTCCCATGCCAAAAACCACATCAAAGACTATCAAAATACTTTCCATTAACTTGTATAAACAAATGCACCTCTTTTTTCACTCTGTTCATTCTTGCCTTACTTTCTGTAGCAGAAACAGCACTGAGGTTCCCCTAAATTGATGGGAGACACAAAAACCACACCAAAAAGATGTGCAAAAATACTTGGCAAAATCCTCTTGGGTTTGGACTAACCCATAATAAATTGTGGATTTTTTAAAGTGGCATGCCATGAAAATTATTTATCCTCAATCCTTGGAAATAGCCAAGTCCAGCATTCAGATTTCTCAGGCACTCTCATTGCAATGAATGGAGTAGGGGTGCACATTCTGCGTCTACTGCTGCATACCCAATCTCTGGATCGCTGTTGTCCTCAGTGATCAAACACCCACTGATCAGCAATTTATCCCTCTGTGAATAGAGGGTAAATACTTTTCGTGACATAACCGTTTGAAGTAGTTTGTACACCAGGTTTGTTTCCTCTTCCAAAAAAAGATATGTGTGAACATACCCTTAGAAGTGGGCAGAGCACTGAGACCCTTCATTCTCGGGATCAGTGGTGGTCACAAAGGTCAAACCCTCACCTATCACAAAAGTGAAGAGATATGCTAATTATATGACATCACTTCACAAGATGGGGATACCCCTTTAACCCATTAGATGCCGCAGTCCATAACTCTTAGGCCTGCTGTAGGAATACACATATGATTCAGATTTATGACACTGTCTAAAAAAAACTTTTACCCACATCAACCAGTCACAGCACAGCTTTCATGCTGGCAAAAACAACCCCTTGAACACCAGAATGGTCCCGTCCTTACAGGGTTAAGCTATGCTCACTCAGGTTCAAAAAGCAAAAATACTTCAATCTGTGGCATCTGCAAGAGGGCAAATACTTATTACATCACTGTATGACAGGCACAACACTGATGGGTAGAATAGTGTAGGCGGACGTCGAGCCGATTAGTAGGACTTCTCTCAGTTCTCTGTTCTCTCAGGTGGTCTCGACTCCAGCCTGGTCGCTGCAACTCTGTCCAAGCTGAAGAAAGAAAACAACTTACCCTACCCCCTGCAGACATTTGCCATCGGAATGGAGGATAGCCCTGATCTACAGGCAGCAAGAAAGGTAACGCAGCTGTACCACCAAGAGAATACCGCCATATGCAGCCCAAATAATGCCACTATATACTGCCTAAGATCATTTTATTGACATACTGTAATACTGTTATATACAGCCCAGATAATACCACCATACAGTAGCCTAGTGATGTACCCTATTCACACAATACTGACATATACAGCCCAGCTAATACCACTATACAGTATAGTGCCCAAGTCATATACATTATTTATAAAATACCGTCATATACAACCCAGATAATACCACTATATGGTGCCCAAGTGATATATGTTATTTACATAATATTGCCTTGTACAGCACAGATAATACCACCATATGGTGCCCAAGTGATATATAGTATTTACATAATACTGCCATATACAGCCCAGATAATACCGATATATATTGCTGAAGTGATATACTTTATTTACATAATATCGCAATATACAGCCCAGGTAATATCACCATATAGTGGCCAAGTGAAGACAATAAAGTGCTGGTGCTATACATGTATAACAAATAAAATAAATATGCATTATTTTCATAATACTATCATATACAGTGAAGATAATACCACCATATACTGCTCAAGTGCTAAACATTATTTACATAATATTGCAGTATACAGCCTAGAAAATACCAACATATAGTGCCCAAATGGCATACATTATTCTCATAATACAGCCATACACAGCCCAGGTAATATCACCATATAGTGGCCAAGTGACAATGTCTGTAAAGTGCTGGGGAATATGGTGGTGCTATACAAGTAAGCAAATAATAAATAAATATAATACATATTCATTGTTTTCATAATACTACCATGAACAGACCAGATAATACCACTATATAGCGTCCAAGTGGTATACATTATCCACATAATACCACCATATACAGACCAGATAATACCACTACATAGTGCCCAAGTAATATACATTACCCATATAATACAGCCATATACAGCCCTAATACCACAATATAGTGCTCAAGTTATATACATTTTTCATATAATACTGCCATATACAGCCCAAGTATTACCACCATATATTGCCCAAGTGATATACAATATTCACATAATACTGCCAAATACGTCCCACATAATACTACAATTCTAACATTGTAGCATGGTGATTCTATAGGTTGTGGACCTGCTTGGGGAAATAATACTTCTATAATGTATAGAGGGCACACATGAATGCAGTACAGCTGTGCCCTATGGTGACGGTATTAACAAACCCAGCACACCATGATCTTTCCTGCGGGTTATATACACTACAGCTTTGTAGTCGGGTTCTTTCTGCCGTATTGCTCATCTGTAGTTACATGAACCTGCCCATGGGGCTAAATCTCCTGGCACTGACAGGAATAGTCCTCAGGCCTACCGTGTAAGCACAACAAGACACCCGCACAGATGAGAGTACTGACAGGGCACAGCCCTACATGTTATATACAGCTCATTATTACATGTGCTGGGTATTGGGGGGGGGGGGCTGATTTACCGACCGCTGTCCCTTTGATACTGATGTATCACCAGTAGCGGCAGCAGAAGGGATCGGCACTTACCTGCTGCCTACACAGGAGTCGCACAGGCATGTTTAGGCAGCAGGGACAATTGCTGATCCCTTCTGCTGCCACTACTGTGATATATAAGTGCAAAATGGACAGTGGTCGGGAGACCAGCCTGTCTCACAACTGCAGTCAGTGTCACTATGCAGGAGCACAGAGGGAAATCCCTGCAGGTCCCCTACATCGAGGCACATAATATCATAGGGAGCACTTTGGGGGCATTGTACCTCGTGGAGGCACTATGGTGGTATTATTCAGTGTGGGGACACTAATGGGGTGTTACACTGTGTTAGGGCATAAAGGGGCATTATACTGTGTAGGGGGCACAAATGCAGCAATATGCTGTGTGGGAACAACAATGGGACATTGTACAATGTGGGAGCCACTATAGGAACAGTATACTGTGTGGGGAGGATACTAAGAGGGTATTATACTTTATGGGGGTACTAAGGGGGCATTATACTGTGTGCACTAAAGGGGCATTATGCTGTGTGGGGCACCAGTAGGACATTATACTATGTGTAGACCAATATGGGGGCATTATACTGTGTAAGGAGAACTATATATTGGGGCATGGAGGAACTAGGTGGGGTTAAATGGGTATGGGTGGGATTGGGCATATTTAGAGGCACAACTTAACTTATGTAAATACTGGACCTGTTCCGCTCAGACCTTCACGTGATGGCAGTCCCAGGACAGTAGACCTCTACTAAAAGCAGCTGAGTACCCCTGGTATAGGGCACACTAGCTGACACTGTTATTGTAAGGGGGACACAATGGCTGTTAATTTACGGGGGCACGCTGTTGCGCTATCTGGCACTGTGTGGGGCACTTTGTGTTTGGTTTTCTTTGTGGCACAGTATGGCTGGTACAGTATATAGATACAAAGGGGCAGGTACTGTATGTGAGCACATTGTGCTGGCTCTATGCGGGGACACACATGGCAAACAATACAGCTATGGTCGTGTGTCGTCCAGGGCGCTAGGAAGATATATAGTAAATATATATAGATATAGTAGATATCACCCTGGGCACACACAACACCACACATGTGCCTTCCGAAATGAATCTTTGCAGAAATGGAAAATCACTCCCATCATTGGGAAAATCTGGGATTATAGTTGATAATAGTCGGTTTCCTGATGTAATAGGATAGGTATGGCAGCCAGATGGAGGGCAGCGCTGTACACTATCAGTACTGTTACAGGATTTCATATGTGCCGTACTAATGCCCAATCTTTATTATCACCATTCCAGGTCGCCAATCATATTGGTAGTGAACATCATGAAATCATTTTTGATGCTGAAGAGGGCATCCAGGCGGTGGATGAGGTCATCTTTACCCTGGAAACCTATGACATCACCACTGTGAGAGCCTCTGTGGGTAAGAAACAGTGCTGTCTCACTTTTTACAGTCATCCCTACATGTGCTGTATGTGGTACTCTGCGGGCACACTCACATGGCACACTTGTACGTGCACAATTTATGGTACACTGTGGAGACAGACTTACATGCACTGCCTTTGGCACACTCTGGGCACCTTCATACACGCAATGTGTGTGTCATACTTATATCTGTACGTTATGTGGCCCATTGTGGGCACATTCACACCAGAAATGTAGGTGAGTCCTGTGCTATGTTGTGTTCTCTCAGTTGATTTTTCTATGGGTCTTGTGGTAAGCCCATTACAATCAACCGCCAACCATAGTGACTACCTGCAGCCACCACTAGAGGGAGACTGGTAGCTTACTGTCTACCCTTTTATCATTAAGTTCAGTGATCACTGTATGCAGTAAGCTCCCCCTAGTGGTGATGGCAGGCAGACAGAATATTATCAGATAACTCTGTGTCCATACAGGGGGTTTGGAGCTCTGTATTAGAATTTATCCCAAATGATGGACATTTACTTTAAGCGATATCTGAAAATGATCCATCAAAGAAGTTTTGTCCTGAGCTTTGGTAAAAAGTCTGATTTTTTTTTTCCCTTCTCTTCCACCCTCCATTGAAGAGTGACCCTCTAGCTGTAGGTCTGGGTCCCTTGTCTTCTTTCTGTTTTTCAGACTATAAAAAGAACATTATTTTTTCATTCTTAGGGACTCGAGGGCCACATTTCTTCACCTTTTCATTCCAAAACTAAACCTTTTAGATTTTAGCTTTAAAAACTAAAAATATCATCGTCTTCTGTGACCCCCGACTGTGTGAGCGTTAACTTAGTATACTCAGAAGAAAACGCGTCTTCTCCTTTTATCTACACTTTATTCCTTCTAGCTTTGATATAAAATAAAATAATTGAGACTCTGAGGCCAAAATAAAAAGGCAAAAAGAAAAATCTGACAAATGTATAAAAACTGTTGTTTTAGCGTCTTTCCTATGTTATTATCAGTCAGTAAGGAATAGGAAGAGGATTTGGGGCAGAGAAATGGTAAATGAGTTATAATGTGGAGAAATGGAAAGTTTTCACGGATCGGCATAAAATAGAACCTGTCCTGTTTTCACTGACCCTGTAATGCACTCAAATGTATGAGGGTTCTGTGAAAATAGGAAAAATAGACATTTTTCACGGCCGTTTTGACCACATTTGTGTGAATCTAGGCTAAGACTATACTGAAATAGGGATATTGTTGGACAGTAAACTTAGCTTTAGAGACCCGCGTCAGGCAGCTGCCGCCAAGGCAAATAAAATCATTGGCTACATCAGGAGAGGAAAAGATGATCATGACAAGGACATAGTTTTGCCACTATACAAGTCACTGGTCAGACCACATATGGAGTACAAAATTGCGCACTGTGTACGTGGACAGAGAGCGGGGGCAGAGGAAGGCTACCAAGGGATTAAAGAAGCAGTTCACCTTTTTTTCATTGCCTCGCTCTTGTATCTTCATAGGTGTTTCAGTGGGGTGGTGTGAGGCTTAAACCTAGTTGTAGCAGGCAGATATAGTGCCCAGCGCTGCCCCATAGATGTTAGAGGTCCCTGCCTTATTCTGTAAACTGGAATTCGGACTCTCACTGCATTTTTATGGAGCTCAGAACGAGACTCTCATAGGAATTTATTGAGACCCTGAGTTCCAGCTCACTGAATAAGACAGAAGCAGGTCAGGTGGGGAAGCGCTAAACACTATGTGGGACAAGTAAGTGTAACCCACCCATGGGGGCAATAGAAAGACTGGACAATGGGTGTTTAACAGTATAAAGACCGGTTAGCTAACTTGGGGTTGTTCGCTTGACGACTTATGGGCGACCTAATAACAAGGTGCAAATATGTGAATGGACCGTACAGAGATCTTTCCAATGGTCTCTTTACCCCTAGGCCTGTCACTGTGACAAGTGGGCATCCTCTACGGGTACAGGAAAGAAGGTGTAACCATAGTCATTGGTGGGGCCTCTTTACTGTAAGAACGGTGAGACAATGAAGGCACTGCCACAGGATGACGATGGCTGAGAACTTGTACAAGCTCAAGAGGGGACCGAGTGAAAAACAGAATATCACCATTATGGGAACTAGATTTCTAGAGATGTGGCTGTGACCCAGAGATTTACTCTAATCAACATATATGGAGACATGAAGGAACTTACAGAGTAATATTTTATATATATATATATATATATATATATATATATATATACTGTATATACACACGTTGCCAAAATTGTTGGTACCCCTTGTTTAATGAAAGAAAACCCCACAATGGTCACAGAAATAACTTGAATCTGACAAAAGTAATAATATATAAAAATTCTATGAAAATGAACAAATGAAAGTCAGACATTGCTTTCCAACCATGCTTCAACAGAATTAAAAAAAAAAAAAAACTCATGAAACAGGCCTGGACAGAAATGATGGTTCCCTTAACTTAATATTTAGTTGCACAACCTTTTGAGGCAATCCCTGCAATCAGACGATTCCTGTAACTGTCAATGAGACTTCTGCACCTCTCAGCAGGGATTTTGGCCACTCCTCATCAGCAAACTGCTCCAGTTGTCTCGGGTGTGAAGGGTGCCTTTTCCAGACGGCATGTTTCAGCTCCTTCCAAAGATGCTCAATAGGATTTAGGTCAGGGCTCCTAGAAGGCCACTTCAGAATAGTCCAATGTTTTCCTCTTAGCCATTCTTGGGTGTTTTTAGCTGTGTGTTTTGGGTCATTATCCTGTTGCAAGACCTATGACCTGTGACTGAGACCAAGCTTTCTGACACTGGGCAGCACATTTCTCTCTAGAATCCCTTGATAGTCTTGAGATTTCATTGTACCCTGCACAGATTCAAGACACCCTGTGCCAGATGTAGCAAAGCAGCCCCAGAACATAACAGAACCTCCTCCATGTGTCACAGTAGGGACAGTGTTCTTTTCAAGATACGCTTCATTTTTCCGTCTGTGAACATAGAACTGATGTGCCTTGCCAAAAATTTCGATTTTTGTCTCATCTGTCCATAGGACATTCTCCCAGAAGCTTTGTGGCTTGTCAACATGTAGTTTGGCAAATTCCAGTTTTGTCATATTCAAGTTATTTCTGTGACCATTGTGGGTTTTTCTTTCATTAAACGAGGGGTACCAACAATTTTGTCCATGTGTGTGTATATATACAGTATATATATATATTACAAAATTGCGCAGTTGGAGAACCGGGGAGCTGACTGGTATAGCCGAACCACCCATAGAGAAGGCAGGAGCGGCTTATTATAATCCCTGCCTTCCTGGTTTCTATGTACACAGCACTCACTGAGCGCTGTGTACCCAGCTATGGGGGCCGCCAAGATGTGGCTCCCCTTCTGGCAGGGTCCAAGACCTGTATGAGCCACTGGGTCCTAAAGGAGGTGGCATTCCTCCTATAACTGGGGCTAATGTCTCAGCCTAACCCTAATGTATCAGCCCCAGTACAGGGGAATCAGCAGAAAAAAATATCAATGAATAAAATAATAATAATGTTTTTTTTTTTCAGGGATGTATTTGATTTCCAAGTACATACGAAAGAAGACGGACAGCGTGGTGATATTTTCTGGCGAAGGCTCGGATGAGCTCACCCAGGGCTATATCTACTTCCACAAGGTTAATATTATTATATATCCTGTCTTTACTTGTTTTTGGGAGGAATCTCATTACCTTTACAGTATTTCTGTAATCTTTCCTAAGAAAAACATTTAATCCATTGCAGAACTTTTTTCCTCCCGGAGGATAAAACATGAATATCTGTGGAGTTAGAGGTTATTGTGGATCTGCAGTCCAGTCTCCTGGTCTGCTTCTCAGCCTACAAATCTATGTGATTCAATTGCCTTGTTCCCTTGTCTCTTAGTGTCAGTGCCTCCTATTCCTACAACCTTTTGGGTGCAGTGAATCATGTACAGAGAGAGACAAGGAGGCCAATACTTTTCAGGAGTAACCACAACCCCACACCCAGAAGTGCAGGGATCTCTAGTTCTGTGCCTATGGTAATAAGAAGGAAGGTCCTGGCAGGGCACTACCAAGATATTTCCTATTGGATTGTCTGCAGATCCCAAAGTCTGGTACAAGCTACAGAGACAATTGTGCATGACATGGATTTACAATGTAGTTTTCTTACAGGCTCCTTCTCCAGAAGAGGCGGCAGACGACAGCGAGCGCTTACTGAGAGAGTTGTACTTATTTGATGTTCTTAGAGCTGACAGAACAACCGCTGCTCATGGGTGAGCGTCACAGGAGGATTTACTCAGACAACAGGAATATTTAGAGAAATAATGCCCTTGGCACTGAAGTTCATAGGACTCTTACCATCCACTGAAGCAGGGATTCATAAATTTTTCTATTCAGGCCTCAACAGCAAAACCAAGGTCATACTGAGCAACAAATATCACCATGTAGCACTCATATTACCCCCCCCCCCCCGCAATGCCCACTGGTACAGTTAAATCCAGACACTCACAGTCATTTACTTTCCCTTTTCTTCTCCATACAGCCCAGACCGCCATGATGACTTTTTCTGGCCATGACTCATCTCTGCAGAACTGACCTTATAGACATTGTTGACTCCTCACATTTGTTGACTCCTCACCTTCACCATCTCTGCACTTCTTAAATTTTTCTGCACGGGCAATCCAAGGTGATGCTGAGGTCCCACTAGCAAACCATACAGCACTCATATTACCCCCACCAGTGCAAACCAAATATCACACAGATCATATCAATGATTACAGTACAGGTAAATCCAGATGCTCACAGTCATTTACTTTCCCTTATGTTCTCCGTCTGGCCCAGATTGCCAAGAAAACTTTTTTCCAGCCATGGCTGAATCCGGTTACTCACTGTCATTCTCTTTCCCGTTTCTTCTCCATCCAGCCCAGACCGCCATGAAGACTTCTTCCAGCCATTTCTCATCTTTGCAGAATTCACTACATAGACATCTTTGACTCCTCACTTTTCCAGCACCCTCCCCACCTCTATACATTCTTGCCACCCATAGCAGTTCACATAGTAATAATTCCCCCAGTTATGCTCCGCACAATAATAGCCCCCTAAACAACAATTTTTGGCCCACACAGTAATAGTGCTTAGTGTCTCCAATAGTTATAGTGCCCCTTTTTGTGCCCTCACACGATAGTAATGCCACCTTTTGTGCTCCCTGACAGTAGTAATGTCCCTTCTGTTATGCCCCATTGTCTGTGCCCCCACATTGATAATGCCCCCTTTGCTCTAAATAAATAAAACCTGTTGCTCACTTAACCCTGCTCCCACGTGGCCCGTGGCCTCTTTCTAACACCTGCTGTCCGTAGCCTGTCTCAGACAGCACAGTGTAATCCTGTGCCAGGACGCTGATGCCCTCAGTGTGCTCCTGACCTCTCATGGGCCACAGGTCAGTGTATTTATACCCAGGTCCACCCAGACACATAACCTGTAACAGGGCCCTCACCTACCATGCGCCTTTATTATGCTGATGTCTCATCATGTGACAGAATGATTTTGATGTCCCTACAGATATCTGGATGTTAGTAATATGACTGCACCTCCTATAGCTACACACGTGGACAAAATTGTTGATCCCCTCCCTCGTTTAATGAAAGAAAACCCCACAATGGTCACAGAAATAACTTGAATCTGACAAAAGTAATAATATATAAAAATTCTATGAAAATGAACAAATGAAAGTCAGACATTGCTTTCCAACCAGGCTTCAACATGAAACAGGCCTGGACAGAAATGATGGTTCCCTTAACGTAATATTTAGTTGCACAACCTTTTGAGGCAATCCCTGCAATCAGACGATTCCTGTAACTGGCAATGAGACTTCTGCACCTCTCAGCAGGGATTTTGGCCACTCCTCATGAGCAAACTGCTCCAGTTGTCTCGGGTGTGAAGGGTGCCTTTTCCAGACGGCATGTTTCAGCTCCTTCCAAAGATGCTCAATAGGATTTAGGTCAGGGCTCCTAGAAGGCCACTTCAGAATAGTCCAATGTTTTCCTCTTAGCCATTCTTGGGTGTTTTTAGCTGTGTGTTTTGGGTCATTATCCTGTTGCAAGACCCATGACCTGTGACTGAGACCAAGCTTTCTGACACTGGGCAGCACATTTCTCTCTAGAATCCTTTGATAATCTTGAGATTTCATTGTACCCTGCACAGATTCAAGACACCCTGTGCCAGATGCAGCAAAGCAGCCCCAGAACATAACAGAGCCTCCTCCATGTGTCACAGTAGGGACAGTGTTCTTTTCAAGATATGCTTCATTTTTCCGTCTGTGAACATAGAGCTGATGTGCCTTGCCAAAAATTTCTATTTTTGTCCCATCTGTCCATAGGACATTCTCCCAGAAGCTTTGTGGCTTGTCAACATGTAGTTTGGGAAATTCCAGTCTGTCATATTCAAGTTATTTCTGTGACCATTGTGGGTTTTTCTTTCGTTAAACGAGGGGTACCAACAATTTTGTCCACGTGTGTATGTACCTACCACCATACCATATATATGTATGTCTAAAATGTTTACAGCCATGTAGTAATTCAGTTTCTCCTGTAGATGGCAGTGTTGCTCTTGTACTGCAGTCTGCAGGAAGGAAACTGATGTATCTGTAAAAACATACATTGGAGGAAATTTATCAATCCCAATATGCCAATTTTCAGTCATAGGGGGATGATATTGTGGCGCACATTTGGAGCAGGGCCCTTTCTTGCACCAAAGATGCACCACAACCATATTGTGCAAATGTGGGTGGAGCAGGATGAGCAGGGCCAGAGTGGGGACACCTCACCCCAATGTATTTATTATAGCTCACTCTTTTCTGGTGTGAGTTATACTGGAAATCTATGCCAGGTCCTAAGTGGTGTAGATCTCCATTCTGGCACATTGTGGCCGGAGCTTCTTTATAAACCACTTCTTCCCTGTACCAGCTGGAACCTTTATTAAGACTGGCGTATGAAACACCAGTCTTAGTAAATCTGCCCCACGTTGTTATTTAGCTTGCACTGAATTCACACAGCTTATTTGCATATTACTTATCTATCTATGATAATGGTGTTCGGGATTTAATCTTTATATAGTCTTCTTAAATACTTTTTTGTAATTTTTTTTTTTATGAAAAAGACTTGAACTTCGAGTGCCTTTCCTGGATCATCGCTTTACTGCTTACTACCTCTCTTTGCCCCCCGAGCTGCGATTACCTAAGGTGTGGTATTTAAGCTTTATACACATTATACTTGTTAGCCTTGTGCGGTGCCATGTTCTGATGGTGGTTTATTTTGCACAGAATGGCGTTGAAAAATACCTCCTGCGAGAAGCCTTTGAGACCTCCAACCTTATACCCAAAGACATTCTGTGGAGACCCAAGGAAGCGTTTAGTGATGGGCTGACATCTATAAAGAAATCCTGGTTTTCTATTCTGCAGGACCATATAGAACAGCAGGTACGGGGAGGGGGGGACATGAGATAAACTAGAATGCACACAATGGTGCAGGTACATAGGAGCACAAAGGGCAGGCTAGTTCTGGGTCACCTCTGTCTTTGGATGGGCTGACCCGACATAGCATGCCTCACTCCTCATAGGTTCCCTCACTGGGTAACTAGGGATCCCTACAGCCTACCACATGGGCCACCACTGGACCTCCACGCATTGCAAATCAGAAACTGCAGAGCTCTGTTCTTGTAAAGTGCCATCCCCTTGTGCCCCTTCCCCTGCCCCTACTTTCCTATGCTCAAATACACATATACAGGCTAACCCACTGTCTGTGGAGAGTCTCAGGTAGACTAAAAGCCACTTCCAGCTTCATAAATAGCTCCATCATGCTGCTGCACTGTCCTTCTGTGCTTTGCACTGCTGCACTGCTTGCTCATAGCTTGTGTGTATAACATTAACTATTCGGTTCAGACCAAGAGCCCTTAATACATTCTGTCCTCTGCCTGGGCACAATTCCCTGTACACATTTTTACATCAAAAAGTTTTCTTTCTAGTCTGTGCATGGGCCATCAGTACTTCATCAGTAAGGGCCCTGGCACCCCTCACATCAGTTGCATATAGGGGCTGTGGCTCTCCCCTTCATTCTGTACCCATTCACAGAGCCATACACAGGGTTGGGGCTGAGCCTGCTATCAAGCAGAGACCTTGCAGCCATGAAAAAACCATCCCTGACAGTCTCATTATTCTAGTAACAGTATGATGTATACTATACATATAATATATTTAGATATAAGAGAACATGCCTGATAAATCATTTGGAGAGGTCCACCAGGGGGAGCTGTTGTACTGTTCTTTCACCAGTTCTCTCAGCTCATACCTCCCTGTAACTCTCCTTATTTCAGATGTTATCATTTGTTGCCCTGCACATCATGTATACAGTGACTCAGATGTACATGTCCCTCAGGACGACAGTGCCCAAAATAATCTCCTTAAAAAAACATACCTTTGTTACAGGGATAAACACTTTAGAGAGTTGGGGATGTTTCACAGTTTTTTTTTACAAAGCTTTCAGGGGATTTTCTTGTCCTCCATTGTAACTGTATCAAAGGCTATAATAAGATTATATGTCTCAGATTATACTGTACCTTATGATCAAGAGGTAATATCTGCAGGAGCTGACATGTAATATGATGGACATATAAGATTTACTACATGATGTCAGTAGTATAATCTCCGAATCTCATCAATGATATAATCTCCTACTACTGTATATCCATAGATACCTAGTGTGAAATATCTAATATCCTTATGTCCAAATTATACAGTTAAACTACAATAATGCTGCCACCTATGTACAATAATATAACTACTATAATACTGCTCCTATGTACAAGAATATAACTACTATAATACTGCCTCCTATGTACAAGAATATAACTACTATAATACTGCCCCCTATGTACAAGAATATAACTACTATAACACTACTCCTATGTACAAGAATATAACTACTATAATACTGCCCCCTATGTACAAGAATATAACTACTATAATACTGCTCCTATGTACAAGAATATAACTACTATAATACTGCCCATATGTACAAGAATATAACTACTATAATACTACCTCCTATGTACAAGAATATAACTACTATAATACTGCTCCTATATACAAGAATATAACTACTATAATACTGCTCCTATGTACAAGAATATAACTACTATAATACTGCTCCCATGTACAAGAATATAACTACTATAATACTGCCCCTATGTACAAGAATATAACTACTATAATACTACTCCTATGTACAAGAATATAACTACTATAATACTGCCCCTATGTACAAGAATATAACTACTATAATACTGCCCCTGTGTACAAGAATATAACTACTATAATACTACTCCTATGTACAAGAATATAACTACTATAATACTACCTCCTATGTACAAGAATATAACTACTATAATACTGCTCCTATGTACAAGAATATAACTACTATAATACTGCTCCTATGTACAAGAATATAACTACTATAATACTACTCCTATGTACAAGAATATAACTACTATAATACTACTCCTATGTACAAGAATATAACTACTATAATACTGCCCCTATGTACAAGAATATAACTACTATAATACTGCTCCTATGTACAAGAATATAACTACTATAATACTGCTCCTATGTACAAGAATATAACTACTATAATACTACCTCCTATGTACAAGAATATAACTACTATAATACTGCCCCTATGTACAAGAATATAACTACTATAATACTGCCCCCTATGTACAGGAATATAACTACTATAATACTGCTCCCTATGTACAAGAATATAACTACTATAATACTGCCACCTATGTACAACAATATAACTACTATAATACTGCCCCCTACGTACAAGAATATAACTACTATAATACTGCTCCTATGTACAAGAATATAACTACTATAATACTGCTCCTATGTACAAGAATATAACTACTATAATACTACTCCTATGTACAAGAATATAACTACTATAATACTACTCCTATGTACAAGAATATAACTACTATAATACTGCCCCTATGTACAAGAATATAACTACTATAATACTGCTCCTATGTACAAGAATATAACTACTATAATACTGCTCCTATGTACAAGAATATAACTACTATAATACTACCTCCTATGTACAAGAATATAACTACTATAATACTGCCCCTATGTACAAGAATATAACTACTATAATACTGCCCCCTATGTACAGGAATATAACTACTATAATACTGCTCCCTATGTACAAGAATATAACTACTATAATACTGCTCCTATGTACAACAATATAACTACTATAATACTGCCCCCTACATACAAGAATATAACTACTATAATACTGCTCCTATGTACAAGAATATAACTACTATAATACTGCTCCTATGTACAAGAATATAACTACTATAATACTGCCCCTATGTACAAGAATATAACTACTATAATACTGCCCCCTATGTACAGGAATATAACTACTATAATACTGCCTCCTATGTACAAGAATATAACTACTATAATACTGCCCCCTATGTACAAGAATATAACTACTATAATACTGCTCCTATGTACAAGAATATAACTACTATAATACTGCTCCTATGTACAAGAATATAACTACTATAATACTGCTCCTATGTACAAGAATATAACTACTATAATACTGCCCCCTATGTACAGGAATATAACTACTATAATACTGCCTCCTATGTACAAGAATATAACTACTATAATACTGCTCCCTATGTACAAGAATATAACTACTATAATACTGCTCCTATGTACAAGAATATAACTACTATAATACTGCCTCCTATGTACAAGAATATAACTACTATAATACTGCTCCTATGTACAAGAATATAACTACTATAATACTGCCCCTATGTACAAGAATATAACTACTATAATACTGCTCCTATGTACAAGAATATAACTACTATAATACTGCCCCTATGTACAAGAATATAACTACTATAATACTGCTCCTATGTACAAGAATATAACTACTATAATACTGCTCCTATGTACAAGAATATAACTACTATAATACTGCCCCCTACATACAAGAATATAACTACTATAATACTGCTCCTATGTACAAGAATATAACTACTATAATACTGCCCCCTACATACAGGAATATAACTGCTATAATACTGCCCCCTACATACAGGAATATAACTGCTATAATACTACCTCCTATGTAGAAGAATATAACTACTATAATACTGCTCCTATGTACAAGGATATAACTACTATAATACTACTCCTATGTACAATTATATAACTACTATAATACTGCCCCTATGTACAAGAATATAACTACTATAATACTGCCCCTATGTACAAGAATATAACTACTATAATACTGCTCCTATGTACAAGAATATAACTACTATAATACTGCCCCCTATGTACAAGAATATAACTACTATAATACTGCCCCCTATGTACAAGAATATAACTACTATAATACTGCCCCCTATGTACAAGAATATAACTACTATAATACTGCCCCCTATGTACAAGAATATAACTACTATAATACTGCCCCCTATGTACAAGAATATAACTACTATAATACTGCTCCTATGTACAAGAATATAACTACTATAATACTAATCCTATGTACAAGAATATAACTACTATAATACTACTCCTATGTACAGCAATATAAGTAGTGTTTTACAGTTCCATGCCTCCAGTTATAAACATCTTTCCATAAATGAATAGTACAGGTGAAAATAAGAAACTTTGTAATATATGTTAAGGAGATCTGTTTCCTTCTCCGGGTATTAAGCTGTTCTCTTGCTCCTTATCTTCAGTCTCACAACTTGTTTACATTGTATTTGAAGCATTCACCTCTCACACAGAGCTCTCTGGAGCAGAGAGGGTGGAGTAAGATTCCCCTACCAGCCGGTTAATTGATTTATTGCCACATTCTGTGTACTTGCAGCCTCTTATCTGCAAACATAGCATTATTCAAAGAGTACAGAGTAGCCGGGTAGGAGCAGCAATTACATAGGGTGTCTTTTTTTTTTTGTGGACTGGCGCCAGTGTAACCACTTTAGGATTAATGCTGGGAAGACCAAGGAGATGGTGGTAGACTTCAGTAAATGCGGATGCCCTCCTAAACCAGTGGACATCCAGGGGACGGGCATTGATAATAAGCTGGAATGGGCAGATCACATTGAGGTCCTGTACAGGAAGGGCCACAGCAGGCTCTACCTGCTTAGGAAGCTGAGAGCCTTTGGAGTCCAGGGGGGACCTCTGAGGACTTTTTCAACTCGGTAGTGGCATCAGCCATCTTCTTTGGAGTGGCCTGCTGGGGGAGCAGTATATCATCCAGGGACAGAAATAAACTTGACAAGCTGATTAGAAGGGCCAGCTCTGTCCTGGGGAGCCCACTGGACCCAGTGCAGGTGGTGGGTGACAGAAGGATACTGTCCGTGGTGAGCTCCATGCAGAAGAAGAAGTCCCATCCCATGCATGAGACTGTGATCGCGCTGGGCAGTACTGTCAGTGACCGACTGCTCCACCCTAGGTGTGAGAAGGAGCGCTATCGGAAGTCTTTCCTCCCCACCGCGGTTAGGCTGTACAACCAACACCGACCTAAGCGGAGATCATTACACACAGAGAACTGAAATATCTCTCTGCCTGTTATATCCCCCCCCCCCCCCCCCCTCTGCTACCTCCTATCTGTCTGTCTGCTATTAATGTAATGCCTCTCACCTTGGAACATTCTTGTATATGTTGTATTTGTATTGCTTATCTTTGCTGCTGTAACACACTGAATTTCCCCATGGTGGGACTATTAAAAGATTATTATTATTATTATTATTATTATTATTATTATTATTATTATTATTATTATTATTATCTATTCCCCTCTTGATAGACTAATATGTAGAAAACAACACTGCCTGAAAAGCAGGGGCGGATTGGCAATGTATACCACCGTAAAAATTCCAGGTGGGCCAACTGATAGGATATAGAACTTGGGCTGCTCGGCTTGCAAGCTACCTGCCCTTTGACCCCTTACTTTTGCTGCAGAGTGCAGGCCGGCTGCCGCTCTATACCTTTTATGGTCCTCAGCGCGGACGTCACTAAGATTATTTGTTGGGCGATCCTTGCAAGATTCATCTCATGAGATTTACACAGCGAATTAGTTTAGACTGAACTTGTCTGAAATGGAACCACTAATATTATACTCTGGGGTCTCTTCTTGAGTGTAGGCCCAGGACAGGTGTGTAAACACAACAGATAGTATTACTTCCCTCAGGCCCCTTTGGGCTTCTTCCGGTTTCAGAGATAACATGCATGACCTCAGAGACAGCTAAGGCCTGTGATTAGGCTTCTGTGGTCATGTGGGTTACGCTGGCGTCATTGTGCACCAGGACGCCAGCTTTACTCACATGACCACTAAGGCCCAATCACAGGCCTCAGCGGTCTCTGAGGTCATTCATGAGGCTGGAAGAGGATGAACCAGAGTCCAGGGGAGGTGAGTACCACTATTTATGTTTGATCCCCTTCCCTGGGCCTACGCTCATTATACTCTGAGGGTCTGAAGAGACCTCACAGTATAATAATGGTTCATGGTTGGCAGACTGAAAAGATTTTTGGTTCATCCGAACCCAAAAACTTTGGAAAATTAGTAAAAAAAAAACATAGAGCCACTATGGGGCGTTATACTGTGTGGAGGGGCTACTATGGGACATTATGCTACGTGTAGGGGCCACTATGGGACATTATACTGTATGGAGAGGGAATTATGGGACATTATACTGTGTGCAGGGGCCGCTATGGGACATTATACTGTGTGCAGGGGCTGCTATGGGACATTATACTGTGTGGAGGGGGCTACTATGGGACATTATACTGTGTGCAGGGGCTGCTATGGGACATTATACTGTGTGGAGGGGCTACTATGGGACATTATGCTACGTGTAGGGGCCACTATGGGACATTATACTGTGTGCAGGGGCCGCTATGGGACATTATACTGTGTGCAGGGGCTGCTATGGGACATTATACTGTGTGGAGGGGCCACTATGGGACATTATACTGTGTGCAGGGGCTGCTATGGGACGTTATACTGTGTGGAGGGGCTACTATGGGACATTATGCTACGTGTAGGGGCCACTATGGGACATTATACTGTGTGCAGGGGCCGCTATGGGACATTATACTGTGTGCAGGGGCTGCTATGGGACATTATACTGTGTGGAGGGGCCACTATGGGACATTATACTGTGTGCAGGGGCTGCTATGGGACGTTATACTGTGTGGAGGGGCTACTATGGGACATTATGCTACGTGTAGGGGCCACTATGGGACATTATACTGTATGGAGAGGGAATTATGGGACATTATACTGTGTGCAGGGGCCGCTATGGGACATTATACTGTGTGCAGGGGCTGCTATGGGACATTATACTGTGTGGAGGGGCCACTATGGGACATTATACTGTGTGCAGGGGCCGCTATGGGACATTATACTGTGTGGAGGGGCTACTATGGGACATTATGCTACGTGTAGGGGCCACTATGGGACATTATACTGTATGGAGAGGGAATTATGGGACATTATACTGTGTGCAAGGGCCGCTATGGGACATTATACTGTGTGGAGGGGCTACTATGGGACATTATACTGTGTGGAGGGGCCACTATGGGACATTATACTGTGTGCAGGGGCCGCTATGGGACATTATACTGTGTGGAGGGGCTACTATGGGACATTATGCTACGTGTAGGGGCCACTATGGGACATTATACTGTGTGCAGGGGCCGCTATGGGACATTATACTGTGTGCAGGGGCTGCTATGGGACATTATACTGTGTGGAGGGGCCACTATGGGACATTATACTGTGTGCAGGGGCTGCTATGGGACGTTATACTGTGTGGAGGGGCTACTATGGGACATTATGCTACGTGTAGGGGCCACTATGGGACATTATACTGTATGGAGAGGGAATTATGGGACATTATACTGTGTGCAGGGGCCGCTATGGGACATTATACTGTGTGCAGGGGCTGCTATGGGACATTATACTGTGTGGAGGGGCCACTATGGGACATTATACTGTGTGCAGGGGCCGCTATGGGACATTATACTGTGTGGAGGGGCTACTATGGGACATTATGCTACGTGTAGGGGCCACTATGGGACATTATACTGTATGGAGAGGGAATTATGGGACATTATACTGTGTGCAAGGGCCGCTATGGGACATTATACTGTGTGGAGGGGCTACTATGGGACATTATACTAAGTGCTATATGGCATATTATTCTTAAAGGGGTTGTCCAGGAATTGGACAAATTCCAGAGGAGCTGGGGTAGGTGTAACATTAGAAAAAAACACATACTCACTTGTCCCTGGTGTCTGCTATCGCAGCCTGTTTAGTCATACACTGTGCCTTATTCCCCAGAAGCCCTGCACCCCAATCCTCAGTGGTCAGTAGAGGGGAACCAGTGATGTCACTCACATATGTCACCAGCCCCTCTCCAGCGACCTATGAGGCTGCTGATTGGCGTGTGTGGTGCGGGGCCTCTGGGAAATGAGACACGGTGTACAACAGAACGGGCTGCGGCAGTGGACACAAGTGCGCCAGGAAGTATATATATATATTTTTTATGTTACACCTGCTACAGGCCCCTTCAGGGTTTGTCTAATTCCTGAGAGCCTATAAATTGTGGAGACAGTGGACTGTGAGTGTGATGGCGGCTGCTGCTACAGTTTAATGGCCACCCTGACTGTAACTTTACTTACATAGGACTGCTGCATTTCCCTCCATGTAAAACAGTCCTGTGCAAAATTACTTTGCATGGTGGAGCTACTTGTGCTGGCCCTGCCTACTTGTATTGGCTCCGCCTACTTGCACTGAGCCCGCCTCTAAAATGGGGCCACTTTTAAATTTTATTCAAGGGCCACTTTCAGGTCCCAATCCACCCCTGCTGAAAAGTGGAGAAGAAACAGATTTTTGTAATAGGATAAATTGTAAAGTTTCTTATATTCACCCACAGTATTCGTTTATGACAAGTCCTTTATAAGCTTTAATGCTGTCCATGGTTCTGTAAGTAATATATACTGTATATACTGATATATACTGTACTGTGTGTGTGTGTGTATATATATATATATATATATATATAAGCATGGCTTTACGAGCCCTGAAACTGCTTGAAATCCCTACTCAGATGTAGCAGAGCTGACCTTATCCTTTAACTGTTTCCTACCTCAGCCTTACATTTACCATATATCCATATTATATATGTTAGGTGGGTTGGGTTTATTAAACAGACCCCCACTGACCTAAAATGTATCCCCTATTTAGGTTATTTCTGTCAGGGCCATAGACTTGTGATCGGCAGTAACTAAAGTTTGTGTGATATAACACCAAATTGTACGAATAATAAACTCAGCTCTGCTACATCTCTATATTGATTATAAGGTACAGATGAAGCAGAAATACATTTGTCATGTACTCTCCATAGGTAACACATACAGTATGACAAATTTAGGCTCTGCAGCTCCCTCATGTCCGGCTCCCAGCCCATCAAACAACCAGCATATTTTTTGGGTCATGGTGTGCTGTTCTGATGTTCGTGGGAGAACCCTTAGTCCATGCGGAGGACTCGTGGAACCTCCACTTGATACATTGTTGCGGATTGATTGACCATTGTTTCCTCCGTCTTTATCTCCAGGTAGATGACATGATGCTGGAGAAGTCTGCCGAAAAGTTTCCCTTTAATTCTCCCAAGACAAAGGAAGGTTACTTCTACCGTCA
The DNA here is from genome assembly GCA_947044405.1 of Leptodactylus fallax. Lineage (NCBI taxonomy): Eukaryota > Metazoa > Chordata > Amphibia > Anura > Leptodactylidae > Leptodactylus > Leptodactylus fallax. The sequence goes on from CAMRHE010000944.1 coordinate 33,658, forward strand.
GATCTTTGAGAAGTACTACCCGGGGCGCGCTGACTGGTTGACTCATTACTGGATGCCTCGATGGATCCACGCCACCGACCCGTCTGCCCGAACGCTCACACATTACAAATCTGATGCTTAAAGTTCACCCAACCTTGAGGAAGAAAATCATTAATTCCCACTTTCCATAAATTCTCTCTTTTTTTTTTTTTTTTAAGATGACGGTTTACAATAAATACCCAGTGGAGAGGATTACATATAAGTGTTCCCGAGGATGATGGGTAATTTCACTCCAACACTTCATCCTCTGGAGGACTTAATGCATTCACTTCCACCTTCTGATTGACAGATCCTGTTATTAGAGGGAATTTTACAGGTTTTTGTCTGGGGGTCCCCACACTGTGAATCACACAGACCTGTCAACTGGCTGGAGGCGCCGAGCTATAAATAATTCTATAAATACACATACACAGAGGATACACAGCATAGAGGCAGCCCCTGTGGGTGCTATGCACCAGGGAAGGGGGGACCCTCGCTTAGATGGCCACCTACCCATGGTGGAAGTGGACTGGTGGTCTGAACTAACTGAGGGTTGGGTGATGGATGGGGCAAGCCAGTGCAGGTCAAAGTCATACATACTATAAAGGCAGCCCATATGGATTCTGTGGACCAGTGAAAGGGGACCCTAGCTTACACACCTTACTATTGGTGAAATGGACTGGTGGTCCGAACCACCGAGGGAATCATCATGGCCTCGATCCCTATAAGGGTTCGTTAGCTAGCTGGGCAAACAAATGTGTGTCAAAGCCATAAGTACTATAAAGCCAGCCCCTGTAGGAGCTGTAGGCCAGTGGAAGGGGTTGTGGACCCTAGCTTAGATGACCACTTAGATGAACTAGTATACTGAACCAGGAGGATCATCATGGCCTTCTTCCATAAAGGGTTGAGTAGCTGATGGGTCAAGCAAGTGTAGGTTAAAGCCATACATACTGTAGAAGCAGTCTCTGTAGGTGCTGTGGACCAGTGGAGGCTTAGATGGCCACCTTCTAGTGGGTGACTGAACCAGCTGGAGGATCATCACTGACTTCTACTCTACAAAGGTTCGGTAACTGTTGCGTCAAACAAGTATGGGACAAAGCCATACATATTAGAGAGGCAGCCAGAGTGTGATTTGTCAACCAGTGGAGGGAAGAAGACCCTAGCTTGGATGGCCACCTTCCCATAGATCGAGTGGATTGGTCTTATGAATCAGCTGGAGGATCATCGCTGCCTTTTTCCCTACAAGGCTTGGTTAGCTGATGAGGCAAACAAGTTTATGTTAAAGCCTTACATATTTTATAGGAAACCCAGTCCCTATGGGTGCTATGGACTAGAAGTCATAAGGAGCTGGGGAACCCTAGCTTAGATGACCACCTTCTCCATGAGTGAACTAAACCAGCTGGAGGATCATGTCCTTCTTACTTACAAGGGACAATAGGAAATAGGGCAAGCTAGTACGGGCCAAGGCCATACACACCATAGAGCAGTGGTATCCATCCTGTGGCTCTGGTGTATACTGGGAGCTGCATCTGGGGAGCCAATGGTTGCAGAAAACTCCCGTAGCGTCATTACCTATGAATACCATGCTCCAGTGTAGGGGGGTAACCCAACTTAGATTCTCCCCTTCTTCTCACTTGATGATGTGGACTTGTCAAACTTCCTCTTGGTGGAATAAACCAGCTGGAGATTCATGGTGGCCTCCTTTTGTGGAAGAAGATGGGTCAAGCAAGGGTGGGCCAAGGCCATTGTACATAGAACCTCTTACTCTGTAGCTGTTGCAAAACTACAACTTCCATGATGTTTTGCAGCAGCTGGGGAGCCACAGGTTAGAAACCAATTAGATACTACATAGGTAGTGGTGGGGTAATTTTAAGTTTTGATATAGGTTCTCCTTATGACTTACCCAAGTACTTGTTTAGCCCTTATAATGTTGGCCTTTGTTCAAGTCACCAGGGGCACTTGAAGATGGCTACTTATGGGTTCTTGCCTATGTACATAGGTGAGTGGTATAGAATAACCAATTTATTGCCCAGGTCCCAAATGAACAACCCCCCCTTCCCCATCTAGTCGATTGCTGACAGTACCAGCCCATCCCAGGAGCACAGTCTTCCCCTAAGTGCAGGAAACCCTCGGTGCTTCTTACCTCCTAGAGGAGATGAAATTGCCCCTGGTTCCTGAGCTCACCACAATATCACACTTAAGGTTTATGAGACTCCATTGTGCTTCCTGGACGTGGTTAGTTATGACCTTGGGTTGAAGTGTCCTCTAGTGTCTTGTTATTGCTTTGACCTTCCATTTGCTTTAAGACTCGGACGATTTTCCTATTTGTTCGGTCTAAGGCTTTTTTCTCCTTTTGCAGTCTGCAGTTTACGTCAGTAATCCAGATGGTCTGTGCAGCTTACTGCCTCAATTTCTACACAGAAAGTTTGATCAGCAAAGCAGAAATCTTCCTGAATGTTCCTGGATTTTTAGAAATCACCGTAAGACAATGCAGCCCATGGTTATCAATGTTTTTGCAACTTTTTTGGGATGCATGTGGCACCAGAATAGGGAGTAGATTTATCACAAGGGGAAACCTTAAGGGAAGATTTTCTGGAATTCGCACTGCCATATTTATTGGATATTGCACAATGTTTGAAAAATTCTACACTGCCCCCTACTGGAGGAAGATTGCATCAATCATTGCAACTTCCTACAAGGTACATCAGATCGGCAGGCTGACGCTAGGTTCACATCTACCAGGGGACCCGAATGACGGACAGCCGGCCCGCTAAAACGGGTTACATATGGACACCGGCAGACCCCATTGACTATAATATGGTCTGCCGGGTGTCCTCCGTTTTTGAAAGTGGCCGACAGAAAAGTCCTCCATTCAGGACTTTTCTCTCCTCCAATTTTCAGCGATATCTGCAACGGAGACTTCGGGACAGATGTGAATTTAGCCTGACCACGTTCACTTTTCAAAAAGGGAGTAAGCAGTGTAAAATGTCACAAATTTTTTGCACAAAATGGCCCAAAAAATTGCAGAACCCTATTTTGAAAACACCCTCAAAAAACTAGTAAAGACTGCCTATAAAGCAGACCACTGCTGCAGACATATAATTGCTCCCTGTCCCGACCCATACAGCCAAGATTTACAACAATACTCGAGCAGCGTAGATGTGCTCTGCTGTTTCCATAGGTCTCATTCTCCTCTATGGGAGTTTCGGGAACAGTGTAGAGCAATAACTCACCCTCTGGGGGCAAAGACTTGGGAGCAGACATTCCCACCTTGGCAACAATTTGCCAAGACAAGAATAACCCTTTAAGGCTCATTTCCCTATGTATATAATGGCATTTGATAATTGCAGATACAGAAATTGTCTCTCCATTGTGAGCTTGTGCTTCAGTATAAAGCAACCTGACCCTATAATAGGACAAGGTGGATGTCCGACCAACTAAGACTCAAAGAAACAACGCGAGAGATTTACTAAATCTAATGTGTCTCCCATAAATTATAGGAAATTTTCAGGGCTGCTAGTGTCCACACCTCTTCCACTCAGGCCCCAGGAAAAGACACAAAAGAATATAGAGAGTTAACTTGTATCTAACATTTAAATAAACTTTACATATAGTGTGTGTACATGGGGAGTAACACTATTTAAGTGATGTGTATTCTACAATGTTTAGCAGTTTTCCCCTCTACAGGTCCTGTCTGTACTTTGCAGTTCTCCCTGAGCTGGTTGGTAGAAATTAGCTGCCATATACTACAATAGTAAATAGAGGTGAATCTGCTCCATAACTTTCTCTAACTCAGAAACAGCTAGTAGTATAATGTTGTACTGTGTTAGCCACAGAAAGTAGTGGAAGAGTGAAGAAATCAGGCGATACCTTTTAGAGGCTAACTGAGTATATTTGATGGTAAGGTTTTGGAAGTACTACCTCTCGTCTTCAGACATGGTGTAATACAAGAAACTGAAAATTCACAGACCTTTTAGACACAAAAGACATGGACCTTCAAAGGATCTTAGAATCTTTAAAAATAACAAAATGCAATATAAGTGGAGAAGTTATTTACAACTGGTCAAGAAATAAACAATCTGGAAACTTGTGGTGTGTGACGGAGGGATCAGTAATTCTTACTGTTATCTGTTTGCTATCAGGTGATGATTTGTGACCCTCACAGTTCATACATAGTGTGACATGAAACTCCCTCTGCGTCTTAAAATGTCCCAATAAAACCACAACCTGCAAATCTTCAATAGAGTGGTTTTCTCCGGAGAAATGTGCGGTCACTGGGAGATCTGTTCTGCTGTTATTAATACTGGATCTGTGTGAGTTCATTCGCTGACTGAGTCTCTGCCCTGTTTCCCCCACATAGAAGCCTGTGGTGGGACATTGCACACACATTATGGGATACACCACATTGGAAGACCTGCAGGAAAATGTCCCCCTAATTCTGTGCACCTGTTGTGACTGTGGGATAGGTACACTGTCAGCGGCGTGGATGTGCCTGCAGGTCATGCACCTTTTATGTAGGCAAGGTGAGGTGCCATTTTCAGTTGGGGCCTTCAGGGCACTCCGGACGATAATGCGCCTCAGGTTTGGTGGTTGCCGAAAGGAAAGGAGAGGGGGGACTGGAAATATGTCCTTGAGTCTGTTTGTAAGAGACAGCCAATGTTGTCTTAAGCTTCATTTGTCTGTATAAACTGTTAATGTTGAATGTATTTCTGTGATTCTGTTCCTTTAAGACAGCAGCCATTGTAATTGTGACATGATGCTGGAGTGAGACCCCCCTTTTATGTCAGCCTGCCTGTTCTGCAGACAGAGTGTGAGCAGAGAAGCAGGAAGTGACGAGACAGAGAGCAGCAGCCATCTTGGCAAGTGTTGTATTGAACTGGTGTGGAGATTTTTCTGTACAGCTAAGCTGTATCTTGGTCCAGAGACAAACAGAGTGTAAAGAGACAACAGGACTAGTGAGTCCACGTGAAAGGAACTGTGCTCAGTGGCTGATCAGTGAGACTGACATTGTGACTGTGTATATGGATACCACAGATATAGACTCGCAGTGCTGTTGATGTACTGGACGGCACCTGCTAAATCCCGGCTTACATCCCAGCTCAGTGTATGGATTCGGCAGGACTGTCAGTGTGCTGAGTGGAATCTGCTGTTGGATTACATTGCATTCAGTTGGTTTCCCTGTCTGTTAAAGAGGACTTCATTTCTCCCAAGATCCTGATAACCGTGAGGAGAGGACGCTTCACTATAAAAGAAAGGACCGACTTTGGGCCCCACCGCGCGCTTCTACGGACTGTAAGCGGTCCACCTGGACCACTGGGGAAAAGGGGGTGCACCCAAATGTGAAGTCAGGGTCAGTTAGGGATAGTTTTGAGTATATTGTTCATTCAGTGTCCATACTGCAGAAGTGGACAGAGTAAAAGTAGAAACCATTGCAGAATTTGCCTTGAAATTGTTCATGCTATATTGTATATTTTGCTTGTCTTTAGCCCTGTCATTTTACCTTTAACTAGCCTTTATTAACTTATAGTAAATATATATTTTTTTCTTGAACTACCGCGTGTGCGTTCATTTCTGGTTGCGGAGTCCAAACCACCTGCCTTGCTCTCGGTTCACATGTTGTCCCTATGTAGCACAGGTTGGAGCTCCTTGGCAATCCTTCGTAGGATCTCCAGCTGTGGGTTGTAGGTGACAACTAGGGGCACTCGCGCATCTTTCTGGGTCTCTCTATATGTGAGCAGACTGTCTCTGTTAATGGCTGCTGTTTTGTTTAATTGGTTGTCCGTCACTTTTGGTTTGTATCCCAATCTGAGAAATTTCATCCTCAGATCCAGGAGGTGCTTGTCCAGGTCTGCTTTGTCGGAGCAAATACGATTGTATGGTATAGCCTGGCTGTAGATTATAGATTGTCTTGTGTGCGTGGGGTGGGAGCTGTCGCTTCTCAGGTAGGCCGTTCTGTCTTTGGGTTTGTGGTATATTGATGTGAGTAGCCGGTGGTCTTTGATGTATATTGTGGTATCCAGAAAGTGAATTTCACTCCCTGAATAGCTAAGTGTAAGGTTGATGGTCGGGTGAAAGTCATTGAAGTCATTATGGAATTGAAGTAGGGTCTCCTCACCTGCAGTCCAGATGACAAGGATATCATCGATATAACGAAGGTAAATCATAGGTTTGGTGGTGCATGTTGATAAATATGTTCCTTCCATTTCTGCCATAAAGAGATTTGCATATTGGGGTGCACATCTGGTCCCCATTGAAGTTCCCATTCGCTGTAGATATAGATCCTCTCCAAAGGTAAAATGGTTGTGGCTCAGGATGAATTGTATGAGCTGCGTTACTGGTTCTGTTGGGAGGTTTTGTTTTGCCAGGTGTACCCGACATGCTGCAACTCCATCCTTGTGGGGAATGTTGGTATACAGGGATTCCACATCCATGGTGGCCAAAATGGTACCCTCAGGTAGAGGGCCCAGGGCATTCAGTTTGTTAAGAAGGTCAGTGGTGTCCTGGATATAGCTTGGAGTATCCCTGACAAGGGGTTTTAGGAGATTTTCCACCCAACCAGAGATGTTTTCTGTCAGTGTCCCAATGCCAGAAATGATAGGCCTCCCAGGGTTGCCATCTTTGTGTATCTTTGGGAGCATATAGAAGCAGCCCGGCCTGGGATCTTGTGTGATAAGTCCTTTTACCTGATTCTGGATCTGGACTGGAAACTCCTTGATCATACTTTTTAGTTCTTTCATATAGGCCTCTGTGGGATCACTTCCAAGTTTGGAGTAATGGATGGGATTTGACAGTTGCCTGTTTGCTGCCCGGATATAGTCTGAGGTGTTCATTATGACTATTGCGCCCCCTTTGTCAGCTGGTTTTATTATTATATCCTGATTTTCTTTCAATGATGTAATAGCCTTTTGTTCTTGCAGGGTTAGGTTATGCGCCTGTTTCTTTTGTTTCTCCAGGATTTCTGATTTTACTTTGCTTCTGAAACAGTCAATATATTTATCCAGTGCTGCGTTAGCTCCAGGGCGTGGGGTCCAGGTAGATTTTTTGGTAGGATTCCTTATGGGCTGTTCCATCTCAGAGTCGCTGCTGTATGGAAGGTCTTTGTCATAAAAATATTCCCTTAATCTCATTTTTCTGAAAAACTCCTCCATATCATTGCAGAGTTGGATATGGTCAGTGTGTGCCGAGGGGCAGAAGGAGAGACCTTTGGAGAGAACTGACATTTCGTGTTTGTTTGGCTCATAAGAGGAAAGATTCACAACACAGCTTTGCTGAGCTGGGCTGGTACTTGTGGTTGTAGTAATGAGGCCTTTTTGTCTCATTCTGTGGAGCTTTTTCTTTTTGTTGTTAATAAGCATGTCCTGAAGTTTCCAGTAGTATGTGTGGAGTTTGGCCTTCATTTCCTCTGTGTCATTAGCCAATGATGATTTCAGGGCCTGTATCTCCTCCTGTGTTCTTCTTTTGTTGTTATAGGAAATTTCTATCATATTGTTCCGCCGCCTTTCTGATGTCCGAATACATAGTTGTTCTGCATATCGGCTGTTGTAGGTGTGCCGGGTTGGGTTACGTAAATTGAAGCCTCTTGGGATGAATCTCTCCTGGACCTCAGAAACAGCTCTAAGACAATACAGGACATATAAAGAGACATCTTGACTTGTACTGATGTGAGTAAAGTTATGTGGCTGTAATAGAAAGCTCCTATTTAGCTCCAACATCACACTTAACCTGTGTTATGCTGCTGTCTGAGTCTGCTCGCTCCTCTCCCTCCCAATAGTCTTATATAGACATGTGTAAGCTGATATTTGTAAGCTGCAGGACATTTAAAGACTATTATAGAAGAGATTTTCAGAGTGAAAGCCAGTTTAGCAGAGCGAGAGGAGCAGGGAAGTATCCTGATATACAGTACTGTAAGATATACTACAACGTACCATTGTTGAATGTTAGTGACGAGTTAAAGCTGGGGCTTAGCGGCATTGCTTAGTCACAGTCCTGCTTGTCCAGCTATGGGAAAAGGTGACAATTCCATAAAATCAAAATTCCATACCTCATAAAAAAACATGTAGGCTGCACAATGGTAGCGTTACGAAGTTCCATTGTGGAGTCCAAAAGTCACCCTAACATTATGATCATTGAGGATAAAGGAGGAGGAAGGTCCTGGCAGGGCACTACCTAGACAACCTACAACATGTGCAGAAAATCAGCAGATATCAGTTTTCTTTAATGTGATATAATAAACCTGTAACAAGAAATAAAAATAGATGTAGCAAAGCTAACCACGATAATCACATGCCGATAAGACCTATAGAACTGTTCATCTTGAAACCAAAGTCTGATGGAACATACCTAGACATACAAGCAGAATAGAAACTTCCATCAATCCAGTCATACATTTATAGGTGGCGTAACAGAGGAATCACTGAGATTGAAACAAAAGAAGAACTGATAGATCCTCTATATACTACACCACACAGGACAGATCCTCTATATACTACACCGCACAGGACAGACCCATGCCTCTATATACTACACCGCACAGGACAGATCCTCTATATACTACACCACACAGGACAGATCCTCTATATACTACACCGCACGGGCCCCAGGAGAGATCCTCTATATACTACACCACACAGGAGAGAGGACAGATCCTCTATATACTACACCGCACAGGAGAGATCCTCTATATACTACACCGTACAGGACAGATCCTCTATATACTACACCACACAGGACAGATCCTCTATATACTACACCACACAGGACAGATCCTCTATATACTACACCACACAGGACAGATCCTCTATATACTACACCGCACAGGACAGATCCTCTATATACTACACCACACAGGAGAGAGGACAGATCCTCTATATACTACACCACACAGGAGAGAGAGGACAGATCCTCTATATACTACACCACACAGGACAGATCCTCTATATACTACACCACATAGGAGAGAGGACAGATTCTCTATATACTACACCGCACAGGAGAGAGAGGACAGATCCTCTATATACTACACCACACAGGACAGATCCTCTATATACTACACCACAGAGGAGAGATCCTCTATATACTACACCGCACAGGAGAGATCCTCTATATACTACACCGCACAGGAGAGAGGACAGATCCTCTATATACTACACCGCACAGGAGAGAGGACAGATCCTCTATATACTACACCACACAGGAGAGAGGACAGATCCTCTATATACTACACCACACAGGAGAGAGAGGACAGATCCTCTATATACTACACCACACAGGACAGATCCTCTATATACTACACCACACAGGAGAGAGGACAGATCCTCTATATACTACACCACACAGGGGAGAGGACAGATCCTCTATATACTACACCACACAGGACAGATCCTCTATATACTGCACCACACAGGAGAGAGGACAGATCCTCTATATACTACACCACACAGGGGAGAGGACAGATCCTCTATATACTACACCACACAGGAGAGAGGACAGATCCTCTATATACTACACCACACAGGAGAGAGGACAGATCCTCTATATACTACACCACACAGGAGAGAGGACAGATCCTCTATATACTACACCGCACAGGAGAGAGGACAGATCCTCTATATACTACACCACACAGGAGAGAGGACAGATCCTCTATATACTACACCACACAGGAGAGATCCTCTATATACTACACCACACAGGAGAGAGGACAGATCCTCTATATACTACACCGCACAGGAGAGATCCTCTATATACTAAACCGCACAGGAGAGAGGAGAGATCCTCTATATACTACACCGCACAGGACAGATCCTCTATATACTACACCGCACAGGAGAGAGGACAGATCCTCTATATACTACACCGCACAGGAGAGAGGTCAGATCCTCTATATACTACACCGCACAGGAGAGAGGACACATCCTCTATATACTACACCGCACAGGACAGATCCTCTATATACTACACCACACAGGACAGATCCTCTATATACTACACCGCACAGGAGAGAGGACAGATCCTCTATATACTACACCACACAGGAGAGAGGACAGATCCTCTATATACTACACCACACAGGAGAGAGGACAGATCCTCTATATACTACACCACACAGGAGAGATCCTCTATATACTACACCACACAGGAGAGAGAGGACAGATCCTCTATATACTACACCACACAGGACAGATCCTCTATATACTACACCACACAGGAGAGAGGACAGATCCTCTATATACTACACCGCACAGGAGAGAGAGGACAGATCCTCTATATACTACACCACACAGGAGAGAGGACAGATCCTCTATATACTACACCACACAGGAGAGATCCTCTATATACTACACCACACAGGAGAGAGGACAGATCCTCTATATACTACACCGCACAGGAGAGATCCTCTATATACTAAACCGCACAGGAGAGATCCTCTATATACTACACCGCACAGGACAGATCCTCTATATACTACACCACACAGGAGAGAGGACAGATCCTCTATATACTACACCGCACAGGAGAGAGGACAGATCCTCTATATACTACACCGCACAGGAGAGAGGACACATCCTCTATATACTACACCGCACAGGACAGATCCTCTATATACTACACCACACAGGACAGATCCTCTATATACTACACCGCACAGGAGAGAGGACAGATCCTCTATATACTACACCACACAGGAGAGAGGACAGCTCCTCTATATACTACACCACATAGGACAGATCCTCTATATACTACACCACACAGGAGAGAGGACAGATCCTCTATATACTACACCGCACAGGAGAGAGAGGACAGATCCTCTATATACTACACCACACAGGAGAGAGGACAGATCCTCTATATACTACACCGCACAGGAGAGAGAGGACAGATCCTCTATATACTACACCGCACAGGAGAGATCCTCTATATACTACACCATACAGGAGAGAGGACAGATCCTCTATATACTACACCACACAGGAGAGAGGACAGATCCTCTATATACTACACCATACAGGAGAGAGGACAGATCCTCTATATACTACACCACACAGGAGAGAGGACAGATCCTCTATATACTACACCACACAGGACAGATCCTCTATATACTACACCGCACAGGACCCCCGCACAGGAGAGAGGACAGATCCTCTATATACTACACCGCACAGGAGAGAGAGGACAGATCCTCTATATACTACACCACACAGGAGAGAGGACAGATCCTCTATATACTACACCACACAGGAGAGAGGACAGATCCTCTATATACTACACCGCACAGGAGAGATCCTCTATATACTACACCATACAGGAGAGAGGACAGATCCTCTATATACTACACCACACAGGAGAGAGGACAGATCCTCTATATACTACACCACACAGGAGAGAGGACAGATCCTCTATATACTACACCGCACAGGAGAGAGGACAGATCCTCTATATACTACACCACACAGGACAGATCCTCTATATACTACACCACACAGGAGAGAGGACAGATCCTCTATATACTACACCACACAGGAGAGAGAGGACAGATCCTCTATATACTACACCACACAGGAGAGAGGACAGATCCTCTATATACTACACCACACAGGAGAGAGGACAGATCCTCTATATACTACACCACACAGGACAGATCCTCTATATACTACACCGCACAGGAGAGAGGACAGATCCTCTATATACTACACCACACAGGACAGATCCTCTATATACTACACCGCACAGGACAGATCCTCTATATACTACACCACACAGGAGAGAGGACAGATCCTCTATATACTACACCACACAGGAGAGAGAGGACAGATCCTCTATATACTACACCGCACAGGAGAGAGGACAGATCCTCTATATACTACACCGCATAGGAGAGAGGACAGATCCTCTATATACTACACCGCACAGGAGAGATCCTCTATATACTACACCACACAGGAGAGAGGACAGATCCTCTATATACTACACCACACAGGAGAGAGAGGACAGATCCTCTATATACTACACCGCACAGGAGAGAGGACAGATCCTCCATATACTACACCACACAGGAGAGAGGACAGATCCTCCATATACTACACCACACAGGAGAGAGGACAGATCCTCTATATACTACACCACACAGGAGAGAGGACAGATCCTCTATATACTACACCGCACAGGAGAGAGGACAGATCCTCTATATACTACACCGCACAGGAGAGAGGACAGATCCTCTATATACTACACCGCACAGGAGAGAGGACAGATCCTCTATATACTACACCACACAGGACAGATCCTCTATATACTACACCGCACAGGAGAGAGGACAGATCCTCTATATACTACACCACACAGGAGAGAGGACAGATCCTCTATATACTACACCACACAGGAGAGAGGACAGATCCTCTATATACTACACCGCACAGGAGAGAGGACAGATCCTCTATATACTACACCGCACAGGAGAGAGGACAGATCCTCTATATACTACACCACACAGGAGAGAGGACAGATCCTCTATATACTACACCACACAGGAGAGAGGACAGATCCTCTATATACTACACCGCACAGGAGAGAGGACAGATCCTCTATATACTACACCACACAGGAGAGAGGACAGATCCTCTATATACTACACCACACAGGAGAGAGGACAGATCCTCTATATACTACACCACACAGGAGAGAGGACAGATCCTCTATATACTACACCACACAGGAGAGAGGACAGATCCTCTATATACTACACCGCACAGGACAGATCCTCTATATACTACACCACACAGGAGAGAGGACAGATCCTCTATATACTACACCACACAGGACAGATCCTCTATATACTACACCACACAGGAGAGAGGACAGATCCTCTATATACTACACCACACAGGAGAGAGAGGACAGATCCTCTATATACTACACCGCACAGGAGAGATCCTCTATATACTACACCACACAGGAGAGAGGACAGATCCTCTATATACTACACCACACAGGAGAGAGGACAGATCCTCTATATACTACACCACACAGGAGAGAGAGGACAGATCCTCTATATACTACACCGCACAGGAGAGAGGACAGATCCTCCATATACTACACCACACAGGAGAGAGGACAGATCCTCCATATACTACACCACACAGGAGAGAGGACAGATCCTCCATATACTACACCACACAGGAGAGAGGACAGATCCTCTATATACTACACCACACAGGAGAGAGGACAGATCCTCTATATACTACACCACACAGGAGAGAGGACAGATCCTCTATATACTACACCACACAGGAGAGAGGACAGATCCTCTATATACTACACCACACAGGACAGATCCTCTATATACTACACCACACAGGAGAGAGGACAGATCCTCTATATACTACACCACACAGGAGAGAGGACAGATCCTCTATATACTACACCGCACAGGACAGATCCTCTATATACTACACCACACAGGAGAGGACAGATCCTCTTTATACTACACCACACAGGAGAGAGAGGACAGATCCTCTATATACTACACCACACAGGAGAGAGGACAGATCCTCTATATACTACACCACACAGGAGAGAGGACAGATCCTCTATATACTACACCACACAGGACAGATCCTCTATATACTACACCACACAGGAGAGAGGACAGATCCTCTATATACTACACCACACAGGAGAGATCCTCTATATACCACACCGCACAGGAGAGAGAGGACAGATCCTCTATATACTACACCGCACAGGAGAGAGGACAGATCCTCTATATACTACACCACACAGGAGAGAGGACAGATCCTCTATATACTACACCACACAGGACAGATCCTCTATATACTACACCGCACAGGAGAGAGGACAGATCCTCTATATACTACACCACACAGGAGAGAGGACAGATCATCTATATACTACACCGCACAGGAGAGAGGAGAGATCCTCTATATACTACACCACACAAGAAAGATCCTCTATATACTACACCACACAGGAGAGAGGACAGATCCTCTATATACTACACCACACAGGAGACAGGACAGATCCTCTATATACTACACCACACAGGAGAGAGGACAAATCCTCTATATACTACACCGCACAGGAGAGCGGACAGATCCTCTATATACTACACCGCACAGGACAGATCCTCTATATACTACACCACACAGGACAGATCCTCTATATACTACACCACACAGGAGAGAGGACAGATCCTCTATATACTACACCACACAGGAGAGAGAGGACAGATCCTCTATATACTACACCGCACAGGACAGATCCTCTATATACTACACCGCACAGGAGAGAGGACAGATCGTCTATATACTACACCACACAGGAGAGAGGACAGATCCTCTATATACTACACCACACAGGACAGATCCTCTATATACTACACCGCACAGGACAGATCCTCTATATACTACACCACACAGGAGAGAGGACAGATCCTCTATATACTACACCACACAGGAGAGAGAGGACAGATCCTCTATATACTACACCGCACAGGACAGATCCTCTATATACTACACCACACAGGAGAGAGGACAGATCCTCTATATACTACACCACACAGGAGAGAGAACAGATCCTCTATATACTACACCACACAGGACAGATCCTCTATATACTACACCACACAGGAGAGAGGACAGATCCTCTATATACTACACCACACAGGAGAGAGGACAGATCCTCTATATACTACACCGCACAGGAGAGAGGACAGATCCTCTATATACTACACCGCACAGGAGAGAGGACAGATCCTCTATATACTACACCGCACAGGAGAGAGGACAGATACTCTATATACTACACCACACAGGACAGATCCTCTATATACTACACCGCACAGGAGAGAGGACAGATCCTCTATATACTACACCACACAGGAGAGAGGACAGATCCTCTATATACTACACCACACAGGAGAGAGGACAGATCCTCTATATACTACACCGCACAGGAGAGAGGACAGATCCTCTATATACTACACCGCACAGGAGAGAGGACAGATCCTCTATATACTACACCACACAGGAGAGAGGACAGATCCTCTATATACTACACCACACAGGAGAGAGGACAGATCCTCTATATACTACACCGCACAGGAGAGAGGACAGATCCTCTATATACTACACCACACAGGAGAGAGGACAGATCCTCTATATACTACACCACACAGGAGAGAGGACAGATCCTCTATATACTACACCACACAGGAGAGAGGACAGATCCTCTATATACTACACCACACAGGAGAGAGGACAGATCCTCTATATACTACACCACACAGGAGAGAGGACAGATCCTCTATATACTACACCACACAGAAGAGAGGACAGATCCTCTATATACTACACCACACAGGACAGATCCTCTATATACTACACCACACAGGACAGATCCTCTATATACTACACCACACAGGAGAGAGGACAGATCCTCTATATACTACACCACACAGGAGAGAGAGGACAGATCCTCTATATACTACACCGCACAGGGGAGATCCTCTATATACTACACCGCACAGGAGAGAGGACAGATCCTCTATATACTACACCACACAGGAGAGAGGACAGATCCTCTATATACTACACCACACAGGAGAGATCCTCTATATACTACACCACACAGGAGAGAGGACAGATCCTCTATATACTACACCGCACAGGAGAGATCCTCTATATACTAAACCGCACAGGAGAGAGGAGAGATCCTCTATATACTACACCACACAGGACAGATCCTCTATATACTACACCACACAGGAGAGAGGACAGATCCTCTATATACTACACCGCACAGGAGAGAGGACAGATCCTCTATATACTACACCGCACAGGAGAGAGGACACATCCTCTATATACTACACCACACAGGAGAGAGGACAGATCCTCTATATACTACACCACACAGGAGAGAGGACAGATCCTCTATATACTACACCACACAGGAGAGAGGACAGATCCTCTATATACTACACCGCACAGGACAGATCCTCTATATACTACACCACACAGGAGAGGACAGATCCTCTTTATACTACACCACACAGGAGAGAGAGGACAGATCCTCTATATACTACACCGCACAGGAGAGATCCTCTATATAATACACCACACAGGAGAGAGGACAGATCCTCTATATACTACACCACACAGGAGAGAGGACAGATCCTCTATATACTACACCACACAGGACAGATCCTCTATATACTACACCACACAGGAGAGAGGACAGATCCTCTATATACTACACCACACAGGAGAGATCCTCTATATACCACACCGCACAGGAGAGAGAGGACAGATCCTCTATATACTACACCACACAGGAGAGAGAGGACAGATCCTCCATATACTACACCACACAGGAGAGAGGACAGATCCTCCATATACTACACCACACAGGAGAGAGGACAGATCCTCTATATACTACACCACACAGGAGAGAGGACAGATCCTCTATATACTACACCGCACAGGAGAGAGGACAGATCCTCTATATACTACACCGCACAGGAGAGAGGACAGATCCTCTATATACTACACCGCACAGGAGAGAGGACAGATCCTCTATATACTACACCACACAGGACAGATCCTCTATATACTACACCGCACAGGAGAGAGGACAGATCCTCTATATACTACACCACACAGGAGAAAGGACAGATCCTCTATATACTACACCACACAGGAGAGAGGACAGATCCTCTATATACTACACCGCACAGGAGAGAGGACAGATCCTCTATATACTACACCGCACAGGAGAGAGGACAGATCCTCTATATACTACACCACACAGGAGAGAGGACAGATCCTCTATATACTACACCACACAGGAGAGAGGACAGATCCTCTATATACTACACCGCACAGGAGAGAGGACAGATCCTCTATATACTACACCACACAGGAGAGAGGACAGATCCTCTATATACTACACCACACAGGAGAGAGGACAGATCCTCTATATACTACACCACACAGGAGAGAGGATAGATCCTCTATATACTACACCACACAGGAGAGAGGACAGATCCTCTATATACTACACCGCACAGGACAGATCCTCTATATACTACACCACACAGGAGAGAGGACAGATCCTCTATATACTACACCACACAGGACAGATCCTCTATATACTACACCACACAGGAGAGAGGACAGATCCTCTATATACTACACCACACAGGAGAGAGAGGACAGATCCTCTATATACTACACCGCACAGGAGAGATCCTCTATATACTACACCACACAGGAGAGAGGACAGATCCTCTATATACTACACCACACAGGAGAGAGGACAGATCCTCTATATACTACACCACACAGGAGAGAGAGGACAGATCCTCTATATACTACACCGCACAGGAGAGAGGACAGATCCTCCATATACTACACCACACAGGAGAGAGGACAGATCCTCCATATACTACACCACACAGGGGGCCCCCCCAGGAGAGAGGACAGATCCTCTATATACTACACCACACAGGAGAGAGGACAGATCCTCTATATACTACACCACACAGGAGAGAGGACAGATCCTCTATATACTACACCACACAGGAGAGAGGACAGATCCTCTATATACTACACCACACAGGACAGATCCTCTATATACTACACCACACAGGAGAGAGGACAGATCCTCTATATACTACACCACACAGGAGAGAGGACAGATCCTCTATATACTACACCGCACAGGACAGATCCTCTATATACTACACCACACAGGAGAGGACAGATCCTCTTTATACTACACCACACAGGAGAGAGAGGACAGATCCTCTATATACTACACCACACAGGAGAGAGGACAGATCCTCTATATACTACACCACACAGGAGAGAGGACAGATCCTCTATATACTACACCACACAGGACAGATCCTCTATATACTACACCACACAGGAGAGAGGACAGATCCTCTATATACTACACCACACAGGAGAGATCCTCTATATACCACACCGCACAGGAGAGAGAGGACAGATCCTCTATATACTACACCGCACAGGAGAGAGGACAGATCCTCTATATACTACACCACACAGGAGAGAGGACAGATCCTCTATATACTACACCACACAGGACAGATCCTCTATATACTACACCGCACAGGAGAGAGGACAGATCCTCTATATACTACACCACACAGGAGAGAGGACAGATCCTCTATATACTACACCGCACAGGAGAGAGGAGAGATCCTCTATATACTACACCACACAGGAAAGATCCTCTATATACTACACCACACAGGAGAGAGGACAGATCCTCTATATACTACACCACACAGGAGACAGGACAGATCCTCTATATACTACACCACACAGGAGAGAGGACAAATCCTCTATATACTACACCGCACAGGAGAGCGGACAGATCCTCTATATACTACACCGCACAGGACAGATCCTCTATATACTACACCACACAGGACAGATCCTCTATATACTACACCACACAGGAGAGAGGACAGATCCTCTATATACTACACCACACAGGAGAGAGAGGACAGATCCTCTATATACTACACCGCACAGGACAGATCCTCTATATACTACACCGCACAGGAGAGAGGACAGATCGTCTATATACTACACCACACAGGAGAGAGGACAGATCCTCTATATACTACACCACACAGGACAGATCCTCTATATACTACACCGCACAGGACAGATCCTCTATATACTACACCACACAGGAGAGAGGACAGATCCTCTATATACTACACCACACAGGAGAGAGAGGACAGATCCTCTATATACTACACCGCACAGGACAGATCCTCTATATACTACACCACACAGGAGAGAGGACAGATCCTCTATATACTACACCACACAGGAGAGAGAACAGATCCTCTATATACTACACCACACAGGACAGATCCTCTATATACTACACCACACAGGAGAGAGGACAGATCCTCTATATACTACACCGCACAGGAGAGAGGACAGATCCTCTATATACTACACCGCACAGGAGAGAGGACAGATCCTCTATATACTACACCGCACAGGAGAGAGGACAGATCCTCTATATACTACACCACACAGGACAGATCCTCTATATACTACACCGCACAGGAGAGAGGACAGATCCTCTATATACTACACCACACAGGAGAGAGGACAGATCCTCTATATACTACACCACACAGGAGAGAGGACAGATCCTCTATATACTACACCGCACAGGAGAGAGGACAGATCCTCTATATACTACACCGCACAGGAGAGAGGACAGATCCTCTATATACTACACCACACAGGAGAGAGGACAGATCCTCTATATACTACACCACACAGGAGAGAGGACAGATCCTCTATATACTACACCACACAGGAGAGAGGACAGATCCTCTATATACTACACCACACAGGAGAGAGGACAGATCCTCTATATACTACACCGCACAGGACAGATCCTCTATATACTACACCACACAGGAGAGAGGACAGATCCTCTATATACTACACCACACAGGAGAGAGAGGACAGATCCTCTATATACTACACCGCACAGGGGAGATCCTCTATATACTACACCGCACAGGAGAGAGGACAGATCCTCTATATACTACACCACACAGGAGAGAGGACAGATCCTCTATATACTACACCACACAGGAGAGATCCTCTATATACTACACCACACAGGAGAGAGGACAGATCCTCTATATACTACACCACACAGGACAGATCCTCTATATACTACACCACACAGGAGAGAGGACAGATCCTCTATATACTACACCGCACAGGAGAGAGGACAGATCCTCTATATACTACACCGCACAGGAGAGAGGACACATCCTCTATATACTACACCACACAGGAGAGAGGACAGATCCTCTATATACTACACCACACAGGAGAGAGGACAGATCCTCTATATACTACACCACACAGGAGAGAGGACAGATCCTCTATATACTACACCGCACAGGACAGATCCTCTATATACTACACCACACAGGAGATAGGACAGATCCTCTTTATACTACACCACACAGGAGAGAGAGGACAGATCCTCTATATACTACACCGCACAGGAGAGATCCTCTATATAATACACCACACAGGAGAGAGGACAGATCCTCTATATACTACACCACACAGGAGAGAGGACAGATCCTCTATATACTACACCACACAGGACAGATCCTCTATATACTACACCACACAGGAGAGAGGACAGATCCTCTATATACTACACCACACAGGAGAGATCCTCTATATACCACACCGCACAGGAGAGAGAGGACAGATCCTCTATATACTACACCACACAGGAGAGAGGACAGATCCTCTATATACTACACCACACAGGAGAGAGGACAGATCCTCTATATACTACACCACACAGGACAGATCCTCTATATACTACACCGCACAGGAGAGAGGACAGATCCTCTATATACTACACCACACAGGAGAGAGGACAGATCCTCTATATACTGCACCGCACAGGAGAGAGGAGAGATCCTCTATATACTACACCACACAGGAAAGATCCTCTATATACTACACCACACAGGAGAGAGGACAGATCCTCTATATACTACACCACACAGGAGACAGGACAGATCCTCTATATACTACACCACACAGGAGAGAGGACAAATCCTCTATATACTACACCGCACAGGAGAGCGGACAGATCCTCTATATACTACACCACACAGGAGAGAGGACAGATCCTCTATATACTACACCACACAGGACAGATCCTCTATATACTACACCGCACAGGACAGATCCTCTATATACTACACCGCACAGGAGAGAGGACAGATCGTCTATATACTACACCGCACAGGACAGATCCTCTATATACTACACCACACAGGACAGATCCTCTATATACTACACCGCACAGGACAGATCCTCTATATACTACACCACACAGGACAGATCCTCTATATACTACACCACACAGGAGAGAGGACAGATCCTCTATATACTACACCACACAGGAGAGAGAGGACAGATCCTCTATATACTACACCGCACAGGACAGATCCTCTATATACTACACCGCACAGGAGAGAGGACAGATCGTCTATATACTACACCACACAGGAGAGAGGACAGATCCTCTATATACTACACCACACAGGAGAGAGGACAGATCCTCTATATACTACACCACACAGGACAGATCCTCTATATACTACACCGCACAGGACAGATCCTCTATATACTACACCACACAGGAAAGAGGACAGATCCTCTATATACTACACCACACAGGAGAGAGAGGACAGATCCTCTATATACTACACCGCACAGGACAGATCCTCTATATACTACACCACACAGGAGAGAGGACAGATCCTCTATATACTACACCACACAGGAGAGAGAACAGATCCTCTATATACTACACCACACAGGACAGATCCTCTATATACTACACCACACAGGAGAGAGGACAGATCCTCTATATACTACACCACACAGGAGAGAGGACAGATCCTCTATATACTACACCGCACAGGAGAGAGGACAGATCCTCTATATACTACACCGCACAGGAGAGAGGACAGATCCTCTATATACTACACCGCACAGGAGAGAGGACAGATCCTCTATATACTACACCACACAGGACAGATCCTCTATATACTACACCGCACAGGAGAGAGGACAGATCCTCTATATACTACACCACACAGGAGAGAGGACAGATCCTCTATATACTACACCACACAGGAGAGAGGACAGATCCTCTATATACTACACCACACAGGAGAGAGGACAGATCCTCTATATACTACACCACACAGGAGAGAGGACAGATCCTCTATATACTACACCGCACAGGAGAGAGGACAGATCCTCTATATACTACACCACACAGGAGAGAGGACAGATCCTCTATATACTACACCACACAGGAGAGAGGACAGATCCTCTATATACTACACCACACAGGAGAGAGGACAGATCCTCTATATACTACACCACACAGGAGAGAGGACAGATCCTCTATATACTACACCGCACAGGAGAGATCCTCTATATACTACACCACACAGGAGAGAGGACAGATCCTCTATATACTACACCACACAGGACAGATCCTCTATATACTACACCACACAGGAGAGAGGACAGATCCTCTATATACTACACCACACAGGAGAGAGAGGACAGATCCTCTATATACTACACCGCACAGGGGAGATCCTCTATATACTACACCGCACAGGAGAGAGGACAGATCCTCTATATACTACACCACACAGGAGAGATCCTCTATATACTACACCACACAGGAGAGAGGACAGATCCTCTATATACTACACCGCACAGGAGAGATCCTCTATATACTAAACCGCACAGGAGAGAGGAGAGATCCTCTATATACTACACCACACAGGACAGATCCTCTATATACTACACCACACAGGAGAGAGGACAGATCCTCTATATACTACACCGCACAGGAGAGAGGACAGATCCTCTATATACTACACCGCACAGGAGAGAGGACACATCCTCTATATACTACACCGCACAGGACAGATCCTCTATATACTACACCGCACAGGACAGATCCTCTATATACTACACCACACAGGACAGATCCTCTATATACTACACCGCACAGGAGAGAGGACAGATCCTCTATATACTACACCACACAGAAGAGAGGACAGATCCTCTATATACTACACCAAACAGGACAGATCCTCTATATACTACACCACACAGGACAGATCCTCTATATACTACACCACACAGGAGAGAGGACAGATCCTCTATATACTACACCGCACAGGAGAGAGAGGACAGATCCTCTATATACTACACCACACAGGAGAGAGGACAGATCCTCTATATACTACACCACACAGGAGAGAGGACAGATCCTCTATATACTACACCACACAGGAGAGATCCTCTATATACTACACCACACAGGAGAGAGGACAGATCCTCTATATACTACACCGCACAGGAGAGAGGACAGATCCTCTATATACTACACCGCACAGGAGAGAGGACAGATCCTCTATATACTACACCACACAGGAGAGAGGACAGATCCTCTATATACTACACCGCACAGGAGAGAGGACAGATCCTCTATATACTACACCGCACAGGAGAGAGGACACATCCTCTATATACTACACCGCACAGGACAGATCCTCTATATACTACACCACACAGGACAGATCCTCTATATACTACACCGCACAGGAGAGAGGACAGATCCTCTATATACTACACCACACAGGAGAGAGGACAGATCCTCTATATACTACACCACACAGGACAGATCCTCTATATACTACACCACACAGGAGAGAGGACAGATCCTCTATATACTACACCGCACAGGAGAGAGAGGACAGATCCTCTATATACTACACCACACAGGAGAGAGGACAGATCCTCTATATACTACACCACACAGGAGAGAGGACAGATCCTCTATATACTACACCGCACAGGAGAGATCCTCTATATACTACACCATACAGGAGAGAGGTCAGATCCTCTATATACTACACCACACAGGAGAGAGGACAGATCCTCTATATACTACACCATACAGGAGAGAGGACAGATCCTCTATATACTACACCACACAGGACAGATCCTCTATATACTACACCGCACAGGACAGAGAGGACAGATCCTCTATATACTACACCACACAGGAGAGAGGACAGATCCTCTATATACTACACCACACAGGACAGATCCTCTATATACTACACCGCACAGGACAGATCCTCTATATACTACACCGCACAGGACAGATCCTCTATATACTACACCGCACAGGACAGATCCTCTATATACTACACCGCACAGGAGAGAGAGGACAGATCCTCTATATACTACACCACACAGGAGAGAGGACAGATCCTCTATATACTACACCACACAGGAGAGAGGACAGATCCTCTATATACTACACCACACAGGAGAGAGAGGACAGATCCTCTATATACTACACCACACAGGAGAGAGGACAGATCCTCTATATACTACACCACACAGGAGAGAGGACAGATCCTCTATATACTACACCGCACAGGAGAGAGGACAGATCCTCTATATACTACACCACACAGGAGAGATCCTCTATATACTACACCATACAGGAGAGAGGACAGATCCTCTATATACTACACCACACAGGAGAGAGGACAGATCCTCTATATACTACACCATACAGGAGAGAGGACAGATCCTCTATATACTACACCACACAGGAGAGAGAGGACAGATCCTCTATATACTACACCACACAGGAGAGAGGACAGATCCTCTATATACTACACCACACAGGAGAGAGGACAGATCCTCTATATACTACACCACACAGGACAGATCCTCTATATACTACACCGCACAGGAGAGATCCTCTATATACTACACCACACAGGAGAGAGGACAGATCCTCTATATACTACACCACACAGGACAGATCCTCTATATACTACACCGCACAGGACAGATCCTCTATATACTACACCACACAGGACAGATCCTCTATATACTACACCGCACAGGACAGATCCTCTATATACTACACCACACAGGAGAGAGGACAGATCCTCTATATACTACACCACACAGGAGAGAGAGGACAGATCCTCTATATACTACACCGCACAGGAGAGAGGACAGATCCTCTATATACTACACCGCATAGGAGAGAGGACAGATCCTCTATATACTACACCGCACAGGAGAGATCCTCTATATACTACACCACACAGGAGAGAGGACAGATCCTCTATATACTACACCACACAGGAGAGAGGACAGATCCTCTATATACTACACCACACAGGAGAGAGAGGACAGATCCTCTATATACTACACCGCACAGGAGAGAGGACAGATCCTCCATATACTACACCACACAGGAGAGAGGACAGATCCTCCATATACTACACCACACAGGAGAGAGGACAGATCCTCTATATACTACACCACACAGGAGAGAGGACAGATCCTCTATATACTACACCACACAGGAGAGAGGACAGATCCTCTATATACTACACCACACAGGAGAGAGGACAGATCCTCTATATACTACACCACACAGGACAGATCCTCTATATACTACACCACACAGGAGAGAGGACAGATCCTCTATATACTACACCACACAGGAGAGAGGACAGATCCTCTATATACTACACCGCACAGGACAGATCCTCTATATACTACACCACACAGGAGAGAGAGGACAGATCCTCTATATACTACACCACACAGGAGAGAGGACAGATCCTCTATATACTACACCACACAGGAGAGAGGACAGATCCTCTATATACTACACCACACAGGAGAGAGGACAGATCCTCTATATACTACACCACACAGGACAGATCCTCTATATACTACACCACACAGGAGAGAGGACAGATCCTCTATATACTACACCACACAGGAGAGATCCTCTATATACCACACCGCACAGTAGAGAGAGGACAGATCCTCTATATACTACACCGCACAGGAGAGAGGACAGATCCTCTATATACTACACCACACAGGAGAGAGGACAGATCCTCTATATACTACACCACACAGGAGAGAGGACAGATCCTCTATATACTACACCACACAGGAGAGAGGACAGATCCTCTATATACTACACCACACAGGAGAGAGGACAGATCCTCTATATACTACACCACACAGGACAGATCCTCTATATACTACACCGCACAGGAGAGAGGACAGATCCTCTGTATACTACACCACACAGGAGAGAGGACAGATCCTCTATATACTACACCACACAGGAAAGATCCTCTATATACTACACCACACAGGAGACAGGACAGATCCTCTATATACTACACCACACAGGAGAGAGGACAAATCCTCTATATACTACACCGCACAGGAGAGCGGACAGATCCTCTATATACTACACCGCACAGGACAGATCCTCTATATACTACACTGCACAGGACAGATCCTCTATATACTACACCGCACAGGAGAGAGGACAGAT
The DNA here is from genome assembly GCA_947044405.1 of Leptodactylus fallax. Taxonomy (NCBI): domain Eukaryota; kingdom Metazoa; phylum Chordata; class Amphibia; order Anura; family Leptodactylidae; genus Leptodactylus; species Leptodactylus fallax. The sequence goes on from CAMRHE010000944.1 coordinate 59,731, forward strand.
CCTCTATATACTACACCACACAGGAGAGAGGACAGATCCTCTATATACTACACCACACAGGAGAGAGGACAGATCCTCTATATACTACACCACACAGGACAGATCCTCTATATACTACACCGCACAGGAGAGAGGACAGATCCTCTATATACTACACCACACAGGAGAGAGGACAGATCCTCTATATACTACACCACACAGGAGAGAGAGGACAGATCCTCTATATACTACACCGCACAGGACAGATCCTCTATATACTACACCACACAGGAGAGAGAACAGATCCTCTATATACTACACCACACAGGACAGATCCTCTATATACTACACCACACAGGAGAGAGGACAGATCCTCTATATACTACACCACACAGGACAGATCCTCTATATACTACACCACACAGGAGAGAGGACAGATCCTCTATATACTACACCGCACAGGAGAGAGGACAGATCCTCTATATACTACACCACACAGGAGAGAGGACAGATCCTCTATATACTACACCACACAGGAGAGAGGACAGATCCTCTATATACTACACCACACAGGACAGATCCTCTATATACTACACCGCACAGGAGAGAGGACAGATCCTCTATATACTACACCGCACAGGAGAGAGGACAGATCCTCTATATACTACACCGCACAGGAGAGAGGACAGATCCTCTATATACTACACCGCACAGGACAGATCCTCTATATACTACACCACACAGGACAGATCCTCTATATACTACACCGCACAGGACAGATCCTCTATATACTACACCACACAGGACAGATCCTCTATATACTACACCACACAGGACAGATACTCTATATACTACACCATACAGGAGAGAGGACAGATCCTCTATATACTACACCGCACAGGAGAGAGGACAGATCCTCTATATACTACACTGCACAGGAGAGAGGACAGATCCTCTATATACTACACTGCACAGGAGAGAGGACAGATCCTCTATATACTACACCACACAGGACAGATCCTCTATATACTACACCACACAGGACAGATCCTCTATATACTACACCGCACAGGACAGATCCTCTATATACTACACCACACAGGAGAGAGGACACATCCTCTATATACTACACCACACAGGAGAGAGAGGACAGATCCTCTATATACTACACCACACAGGACAGATCCTCTATATACTACACCACACAGGACAGATCCTCTATATACTACACCACACAGGAGAGAGGACAGATCCTCTATATACTACACCACACAGGACAGATCCTCTATATACTACACCACACAGGAGAGATCCTTTATATACTACACCACACAGGAGAGAGGACAGATCCTCTATATACTACACCACACAGGAGAGAGGACAGATCCTCTATATACTACACCGCACAGGAGAGAGGACAGATCCTCTATATACTAAACCATACAGGAGAGAGGACAGATCCTCTATATACTACACCACACAGGAGAGATCCTCTATATACTACACCACACAGGAGAGAGCACAGATCCTCTATATACTACACCGCACAGGAGAGATCCTCTATATGCTACACCACACAGGACAGATCCTCTATATACTACACCGCACAGGAGAGAGGACAGATCCTCTATATACTACACCGCACAGGAGAGAGAGGACAGATCCTCTATATACTACACCACACAGGAGAGAGAGGACAGATCCTCTATATACTACACCACACAGGAGAGAGGACAGATCCTCTATATACTACACCACACGGGACAGATCCTCTATATACTACACCACACAGGACAGATCCTCTATATACTACACCACACAGGACAGATCCTCTATATACTACACCACACAGGAGAGATCCTCTATATACTACACTACACAGGAGAGAGGACAGATCCTCTATATACTACACCGCACAGGAAAGAGGACAGATCCTCTATATACTACACCACACAGGAGAGAGGACAGATCCTCTATATACTACACCACACAGGAGAGAGGACAGATCCTCTATATACTACACCGCACAGGAAAGAGGACAGATCCTCTATATACTACACCACACAGGAGAGAGGACAGATCCTCTATATACTACACCACACAGGAGAGAGGACAGATCCTCTATATACTACACCACACAGGAGAGATCCTCTATATACTACACCACACAGGAGAGAGGACAGATCCTCTATATACTACACCGTACAGGAGAGAGGACAGATCCTCTATATACTACACCGCACAGGAGAGAGGACAGATCCTCTATATACTACACCACACAGGAGAGAGGAAAGATCCTCTATATACTACACCACACAGGAGAGAGGACAGATCCTCTATATACTACACCACACGGGAGCTGAGTATTCTTTTATAAGGAAGGTGCGTTAGCGAACTTTGCCATTAATAACTACTACACCAGGGGTCGGCAACCCCTGGCACGCGTGCTGAGAGTGGCACGCGAGGCTTATTTTCCTGGCACGGCGACCCGAGTCCTCACCCAGCAGTTTCGATCGGACCAAACACGGCCGAAACGAAACTGCTATTATTATACTATGGGGTCTCTTCAGACCCCAGAGTATAATAAGCGGAGCCCCCAGGGAGGTGATCAAACATAAAAAAACAATGTTAACTCACCTTCCCTGGATCCGCAGCCTCCCTGTGCTCTTCGGGCGCTTCTGCCTGACGTAAGAGACTGCTGACAGGGCCTCAGGGGTCTCGTCCGACGTCATTACGCATAATGACGCGACGTGACCCCTGAGACCGAATCAGCGGTCGCTGACGTCAGGGAGAAGGGCCCACACAGCGGCTGCGGAGCGCAGGAAAAAAGTGAGTAAGGGTGCGTTCACATATGTCCGGCGCAGCTATCTGTTTCCCTCCAGTGTGGTACACACAAGCCGGAGGGAAACTGATGCCAGGACGGATCCCATAGTTTTCTCTTGGATCGGTTCTGGCACAAGAGGCATCAGTTCTGGCGCGGGATCTGTGCCTCAGCCGGATGGAAAAACTTTACCTGCAGCGTTTTTCCATCCGGCTTCCTTAAAATTTCATTAGCGCCGGGTGAAGATGGACGCGGCAGCACCCGGCTTCTGCACAGTCTATGTACAGTAGTAAAGGCGGTAATTGCCGGCTTCACTACTGTACCTGAGTAAATTGCTCAGAATTGGTTAAAGCTATAAAGAAACACTTGGATTCATTTAAAAGATGAGAATCTCATCTTTAAAATGATACCAAGATCACCAGGATTCTCCTTAAACATCCTGAGTGATTCGCTAGTGAAAACGATATTCGGCATTGAAATCCCAATGCAGATCTCAATTCGTTTTAACAGTGAATCGCTCTGAATCTGTAAGGTCTATCCAGTTGCATCTTTGTGGCCCTAACAGATCCTTAGAAATGGGGCTCTAAAAGTGTGCCCCCTTCTGCCTCAGGCAGCATCTTAGAGCTAAGGAAGGAGGGAGAGGAGGAGCTGTAGAGACAATGATAACTCATCATTGTCTGTGCATAAGCTGTATGTGATCCCAGAGGGGGTAGCAGGGACTTCTGTCCATGTTATCCCCTCTCCTATCAATCAGAGAGCATACTATACTTCTGCTCCCTGATTGTCACATAGAGGGATAATGTCACACCCCTCTGAGCCTAATCACATAACCAGGAAGTTTATTGGCGCTGTGACCATCCTCCAGGTCGCAGTGCCAAAAGTGTTGCACCAAATACTTACACAACACATGCACAAAGTCACCAATAAAGTTTACATTTTTTCACTGTCCCTGTCCTGTCCATACCTGATCTTTATAGAGTAAAATACGCCGCCCGCCTCTCTAGTTATATCCGTTACACGCTAAAATAATAGCAATAGCAATAGCAGGATAATACTGTGTGCAGGGGCCACTATGGAGGATAATACTGAGTGCAGGGGCCTCTATGGAGGATAATACTGTGTGCAAGGGCCACTATGCAGGATAATACTGTGTGCAGGGGCCACTATGGAGGATAATACTGAGTGCAGGGGCCTCTATGGAGGATAATACTGTGTGCAAGGGCCACTATGCAGGATAATACTGTGTGCAGGGGCCACTATGGAGGATAATACTGAGTGCAGGGGCCTCTATGGAGGATAATACTGTGTGCAAGGGCCACTATGGAGGATAATACTGTGTGCAGGGGCCTCTATGGAGGATAATACTGTGTGCAAGGGCCACTATGGAGGATAATACTGTGTGCAGGGGCCACTATGGAGGATAATACTGTGTGCAAGGGCCACTATGGAGGATAATACTGTGTGCAGGGGCCTCTATGGAGGATAATACTGTGTGCAGGGGCCGCTATGGAGGATAATACTGTGTGCAGGGGCCTCTATGGAGGATAATACTGTGTGCAGGGGCCTCTATGGAGGATAATACTGTGTGCAGGGACCACTGTGGGGCATAATACCGTGTGCAGGGGCCGCTATGGAGGATAATACTGTGTGCAGGGGCCACTAAGGGGCATAATACCGTGTGCAGGGGCCGCTATGGGGCATAATACCATGTACAGGGGAAGTTATAGGACATAATACCGTGTGCAGGTGCCGCTATGGGACATAATACCATGTGCAGGGGCCGCTATAGGACATAATACCGTGTGCAGGGGTTGTCAGACTTACAATTATTGACCGACACTCCGAGTACTTCAACTTTGATTTTTTTAATCGAAATCGGCACGCAGAACAAAAAAGGTTGCCTACCCCTGTACTACACTATACTACCCCTTGTTATATTGTTGCATTCTTCTTACACAGAACACTTTCTATCACTTCACATAACGATGTTAGACAATTAATTACTTGTGAAGTTGCTGAAGCTCCTCGTTCTTATCCTTCTCCCCCTCCCCCACCACCTATGACTTAATGTAATCTATCAGACCTATAACAATGGAGAATGGATTAAAATATCTAAAGGAATCAGGGAAAATGGAAAGATTCATTTACCTGAGATTGCTACAGAAGAAGCTGTTACAGGAACAAAGTGACACTGTAACAATACCACCTGACAACGCCGCCAGTCAGATCTTAATGACTACTACTTATCTATCGCGGTGGCAATTTAATGGCAAATTGTACTATATGTACTTGGTTAATGAAGCTAGTGACAGGTGTAAGGAGGAGACGCATGATGGGGCGGACTGGTAATAAGTCTTAAGTGCAATGGATTAAGGATTAATGAAGGGAACAGCTCTGTGTGGTCACTTACAATAGCAGTAAGAGACTAAAGTATGCAGATGTATTAGAGCTGAGTTTGTTACCAAACTGTTTTTCTTGTGAGCTGTGATATCCCCTATCCATAATGAAAAGTTCTAAAACTTTTTGATATATTTTTTTTGTGTTTCAAGCCTTCAAGATCTTTATAATCTGTGTCTGCTCGCTGTCTGTGAATAGAAACGTTCCTGTTTACAGCCCCCAGGACAGAGCTCATACTTATCAGATACTTCTCATATCTGAGAGATTTGGTAAAAGTCTATCTAGTGTAGGAAATTCACAGACAGATTACATATTTAGAGAAACTATCAAGTCAATTCTATCTATCTATCTATCTATCTATCTATCTATCTATCTATCTATCTCATATCTATCTATCTATCTATCTATCTATCTCATATCTATCTATCTATCTATCTATCTATCTATCTATCAATATTTATATCTTTATCTATATTTTTATCATCTATCTGTTTTCTATCTCATACCTATCTATTTCTATCTATCTATCTATCTATCTATCTATCTATCTCCTATCTATCTATCTATCTATCTATCTATCTATCTCATATCTATCTATCTATCTCATATCTATCTATCTATCTATCTATCTATCTATCTATCTATCTCCTATCTATCTATCTCATATCTATCTATCTATCTATCTCATATCTATCTATCTATCTATCTATCTCCTATCTATCTATCTCATATCTATCTATCTCATAGATCATCATCTCATAGATCATCATCTCATAACTTTCTATCTATCTATTTCATTTCTTTTTATCTAATTTCTATTTTGTTTGTATCTATCTATGCACCCAGCTGCAACCAATGCTGTCTTTATTTGGACTTTGCTATATCTATCTACTTGTACCTATTTCATATCTATCTATCTATCTATCTATCTATCTATCTATCTCATATCTATCTATCTATCTATCTATCTATCTCATATCTATCTCTCTATCTATCTATCTATCTATCTCATCTTATCTATCTATCTATCTATCTCATATCTATCTATCTATCTCATATCTATCTATCTATCACCTATCTATCTACAAAGAAAAAAAAATCACCAACTGCACTATCCAGAGTATTCTGTGTCCAAGCCCAAGATCCAGGTGAAAAGATAACAATGTAAAAATAAAAAAAGCAGGGCAGCACTCCAAGTTAAAATGAAAAAATTGTGTACTTTATTCACTCATCCGCCTGCAACGTTTCATCTCCAAAATCATAGCCTTTTGCAAGCCTCGAGAAAGGCTGTTTTTTTAAAATCTACCTTATCTAACTCTATCTATCTATTTATCTATATATCTATATATATCATTATCTCCTATCTATCTATCTATCTATCTATCTATCTATCTCATATCTATCTATCTCATATCTATCTATCTATCTATCTATCTATCGCCTATCTATCTATCTATCTATCTCATATCTATCTATCTATCTATCTATCTCCTATCTATCTATCTCATATCTATCTATCTATCTATCTATCTATCTATCTCATATCTATCTATCTATCTCATATCTATCTATCTATCTATCTATCTATCTATCTCATATCTATCTATCTATCTATCTATCCAATCATCTATCTATCTATCTATCTATCTATCTCCTATCTATCTCATATCTATCTATCTATCTATCTATCTCATATCTATCTATCTATCTCCTATCTATCTATCTATCTATCTATCTCATATCTATCTATCTATCTATCTCCTATCTATCTATCTATCTATCTATCTATGTCATATCTATCTATCTATCTATCTTATGATTTTGTGTACACCCTTTTGGCAGTGCTATCCTCCTTCTGGATGGCTATGCTCAAATCTTATGCCATGTGTCACTAGGGCAGCCATATTTGTTCATACCTCAGAGGGTCTGGACTGGTCCCTGTACCCTAGGGGGCCTTGCGGTGCGCAGTGCATTACAGTCAGGTCACAGTGATTATTAGCTCAGTGACCATAGGGGCAGTGGTGACAATCCTGAGGGTCAGTCCAGCCCTGAGGATCTCTGTAGGATCTGATTTTGCTGGGTCTCCCTATGCAGGAGGCATATAGCACAGAAGACGTGGTGTAATAAGAATAGAACGACTTCCCATTAAATTTGAAACTTCATTTGCGAGTTCACTGTGATCCCTGGCAGGTAATTTGTGTATAAGACCAGCCAGGCCGGAGCGCGGGTATCAGCGCAGAGATTTCTCTAATGGACTTAATGTGTCTTGGCTGCTGTGCAGGATCTGATCAGAGGCGCTGCCGCTCGCTCTGCCATAATGGTGGTGTGTGTGGAGGTGATGGGAGGGGGGGATATAGAATTTTGCTGAAAAAGGTTTCAACAAGAACATTCTGTCAGCAATTCCCCAAATTTAATCATCCTAGAGGAATTTATTACAATCCCAGACTGAGATGAAGGAGATGCATGTAGAGGATGAGGTAGGTCACCGCAGGCGCAGAGGAGGAGGAGGAGAAGGACTTGCAGGAGGGCCATAACTTCATTTCAGGTGTTCTTCATGTCAGAAGTTTTTGTATAATTAGTTAAACTGTATGCAACTAATAGCAGCAGCACTACACGGCCCAGCATGTGCTCAGAGTAGCCAATTTTCCATTTTCGTATTTTGAGATGGTACTCAAATAGTTAATGTATATTTTATCTTAATAGGTCCAACATCCCTAAATATATCTTTATAACGGTTGTATTTTTCTGATACAGAGCCCCATAACAGTATACATAGAGTTAATCCATGAAATGAATCAATGAAATCCTGTCTGCCTGCAACCACCACTAGAGGGAGCTGATCTAACAGAATGATAGGTAGACTTTATTATAGATAACAAGTGAAAATATGGAATGTAATAATGTATCTGTTCTCATGTCTTCCTCCTTCTCCAGGTTCAGGTGACAGCAGCTGCCCATAGAAGTCCATGGAAAGGAGAAGGGAGCAACAGCAGAGAGAAAAAGAGACAGGGACACAGAGGCACTGCTGCAGCTTCTAGAGGGCGCTCTACTGTCTCATAACAGTGATGAATTAACAGCTACACTGCTTAGTACTGCTGTATAATGTCCTCAGTGCTGTTGTTACAATTCTTACTACTACTGTATCATGTCCTCTATGCTGCTGCTACACTTTCTACTACTGGTGTATAATGTCCTTCATACTGCTGTTGAATTTCTTACTACTTTTATGCTGCAGCTGCACTGCTTAGTACCGCTGTATAATGTCCTCTGTGCTGCTGCTACACTTCTTACTACTGCTGTATAATACCCTTCATACTGCTGCTACACTTCTTACTACTGCTGTATAATGTCCTCTATGCTACTGCAGTTCTTAGTACTTCTGTATAATGCCCTTCATGTTGCTGCTAAACTTCTTACTGCTATTGTGTAATGTCCTTCATATTGCTGTTGCACTTCTTAGTACTGCTGTATAATGTCCTCAGTTCTGTTGCTACACTTCTTACTACTGCTGTATAATGTCCTCTACACTGCTGCTACACTTCCTACTACTGGTTTATAATGTTTTTCATACTGCTGTTGCATGTCTTACTACTGCTATATAATGTCCTCCATGCTGCTGCTGCACTGCTTGGTACTGCTGTATAATGTCCTCAGTTCTGCTGCTGAACTGCATATAACTGCTATTTTTTGTCCTGAAAGCTGCTGCTACACTGCTTAGTACTGCTAAATAATGTCCTCAATGCTGCTGCTGCACTGCTTATTACTGCTGTATAATGTCCTCTATGCTACTACAGTTCTTAGTACTTCTGTATAATGCCCTTCATGTTGCTGCTATACTTCTTACTACTACTGTATAATGTCCTTCATACTGCTGTTGCACTTCTTAGTACTGCTGTATAATGTCCTTCATACTGTTGTTGCAGTTCTTAGTACTGCTGTATAATGTCTTATATTCTGCTGCTACACTTTTTTGTACTGCTGTATAATGTCATCTGTACTTCTGTATAATGCCTGTATAATGTACTTCTGTATAATGTGCTTCATGCTTCTGCAACATTTCTTACTGCTGTATAATGTTCTTCATATTGCTGTTGCACATCTTACTACTGCTGTATAATGCCCTTCATGTTGCTGCTATACTTCTTACTACTGCTGTTGCACTTCTTACTACTGCTGTATAATGCAGCTGCTGCTGCACTGATTATTATGGCTGTATAATGTCATGTGTGCTGCTGCTGTAATGTTGTATAATATGTTCTATGCTGCTGCTATACTGCTTACTACTGCTGTATAATGTCCCCCATGCTGCTGCTGCTGTATCTGAGGGTGTGCGACAGAGAAAGAAGGTAGCAGACTCTCCTTAACTTCATGTGTGCTGTGTATGGGAGACATCATAGCAGCTCTTCTCCTATACCTGCTTCCTCCTTCTCCTGCCTTCTCCATAGACCTCTATGGCTAGCTATAACCTGACCTGATGTACGGACTCCTATGTACAGATTGTTTCAGTAAATTCAGAGTGAGTGATCTGTACAGGAGGCAGCGGAGAGGAGGTCACAAGCCTGATAAGTGGAGAAATAGGCATGATAAGAAAGATTATAAAGTTTCTTAGCTTCCCTGATACTATTGATTTATGGAAGGTTATAATTAGGGTATAAAGGATTTTGCAAAGAGGGGAGTTAATAAACATTGATTACTTATTCAGCATATTCATCAAATAGGATGAAGAGTGATTGTAAAGAGAGACATTTTCCCTGTGGTGGCGCTGTAGCAAAGCAGGACTTTTGCTGACAGATTCCCTTGCTGGTCACTGGGAGTCTCAGCAGTAGGATACCCTGTGATCTACATATTGTTGGAGGACCCTTTTAACAAGTTTGATCTTCCAAAGCAGATAATCCCATTAATATAGTCACATGGTCACCCACATACAGAGAAACCCACTATGTCTGTCCATCTAGTGTTACTCCGGTGGTCATACCCCTGAGCCTTATGTATCCCAGAGACATGGGCACCTCTAAACCTGCAACAGATAAAAACCACATATGGCTAGGCACATGCACAGGACCCGCCATGCAAAACCCGCAGTGGAAATCTTCCTGCTGTCAGCATTTCCTACTCCCATACACTTTTGTTGGAGCTTCAGGTGGAATCCACCTTGGAGATCGAGCAAGATGCTTATTCTTCTGCCTCCCATTGAAGTGATTTGGAGGCCGAATTTTGTGGCAGATTCCATGTGAACAGCCCCCACACACACTTGCAGCTAGCAATATGCTCATTCTGTTCTGGTTTCAATTAATATTAAAGGAGGTAGCAGCCTGCAGTTGTCAGGGCATGCTGAGAGTTGTAGTTTCACAACACCTGGAGGACTACATTTTGGAGACTACTGCCTTGAACACAATTCCAGGAACCTTTTTGTATTTAAAGGTTCCTAGGATTGGATTTTGCTTAGTTGTGTATTCAGTAACAGCGCCACACTGGTCATAGGTTGTGTCTGGTATTGCAGTTTAGACTAGAGGCTAATAAAAAAGGGATCTTATCAGGCATCTATCTATCTATCTATCTATCTATCATCTATCTATCTATATCTATAATTGATCTATTTGTCTATCTATCATCTATCTATCTATCTATCTATCTACAGTATCTATCTATCATCTATCTATCTATATCTATAATTGATCTATTTGTCTATCTATCTATTGATCTATCTGTCTATATATCCTTCTGTCTCATATAGATGATCTATCTATCTGTCTATCTAATATCTATCTCATATCTATCTTTATCTATCTATCTATCTATCTATCTATCTATCTATCTATCTCATATCTATCCATCTCTATCTATCTATCTATCTATCTCATATCTATCTCATATCTATCCATCTCTATCTATCTATCTATCTATCTATCTATCTATCTATCTATCTATCTATATCATATCTATCTATCTCATATCTATCCATCTCTATCTCTATCTATCTATCTATCTATCTATCTATCTATCTATCTCATATCTATCTATCTATCTCATATCTATCCATCTCTATCTATCTATCTATCTATCTCATATCTATCTATCTATCTATCTATCTATCTATCTATCTCATATCTATCTATCTATCTATCTATCTCATATCTATCTCCACTATCTATCTATCTATCTATCTATCTCATATCTATCTATCTATCTATCTATCTCATATCTATCTATCTATCTCATATCTATCTCATATCTATCCATCTCTATCTATCTATCTATCTATCTATCTATCTATCTATCTATCTCATATCTATCCATCTCTATCTATCTATCTATCTATCTACTCTATCTATCTATCTATCTATCTATCTATCTATCTATCTCATATCTATCTCCTATCTATCTATCTATCTATCTATCTATCTATCTCATATCTATCTATCTCATATCTATCTATCTATCTATCTATCTATCTATCTATCTATCTATCTCATATCCCTCTATCTACCTCTTCTATCTATCTATCTATCTATCTATCTATCTATCTATCTATCTATCTCATATCTATCTAACTCATATCTATCTATCTATCTATCTATCTATCTATCTATCTATCTATCTATCTATCTCTTATATCTATCTCATATCTATCTCATATCTATCTCTATCTATCTATCATCATCTATCTATCTATCTATCTATCTATCTATCTATCTATCTATCTATCTGTCTATCTATCCCCTTTGTTATTGATCTAACATTTTATCTACCTAGGCTTTCCAATGGGGTGGGGATAACCTGTGAAAACCCCTAAGGGACTCCCTCTCTACTCATGCCCTAACATGGCAACTTAAAGGGATTGTCTATACCAACCTTCCCCTTTAATTAGTGGAATTGACCCCTAAGTGACTCCTTTTGATTCACAATCCTTTAACTTTTTTTCTTTTCGCAACAATTTCCGTTACTTTTCAAATTTGTGATGATAAATTCCCCCGGGTGGGAACCACTTGTCGTGTCTCCTTCGTGGCTCCATTGACAGCGCAATCTTTGGACTTTGATGAATCACGCTCCTCATCCTCTTCATCATCATACCATTATAGGACAATAACTTTCCATTAGCATAACCTGCTTGTGACTCACATCGCCTCAGAGACATCGGCACCCTCTTTTCTTTATAGTCATGGGTGACATGTTTTATCTGCCATAGGCGTAGCCATAGATGTCACCCCCTTGACGTCACTCTGGCCAAATTGTGCTCCCAAAAGATGATGGGTGTAGTGTCATCTACGTGAGGTCTATGGAGAAAGCCAAAGGGAAAGCCTCCAAGACTCATTGAATATTGATAGGGAGACGTCACATGGGCCCCCATATGGTGCGTAGACTTGGGTAATTAGATTTAGCAACACGAACCTTCCCTGGTCCGGCCCCTCTCCTCATATATAAAGTGGAGAAGACTTGGGAGAGGACGGTTCCAGTAAGACACAAGCTGGAGAAGAGGAGAGCAGTGCAGTAAGTATTCACACCCAGCCTGAGCAGAAACTTCACTGCTGCCTCCTCGACTGCCGCTGTTCCTCCAGAGCTGACAGCACTTGTCTTCTCTTGCAGATTCCACCCCTGGGCTGCTGTAGAAGCTCCTACCTCTCTGCTCTCATCCGGCAGCTCTGAGCCTCGTGCCTCCACCTGTCTCAGCCTTCACTTACTACAGCAGAGGAGAAGCATGAAAATCATCGTAGCCTTCGCCGTCGTAATGCTGGTGTCGGCGCAAGTGTTCGCCGCAGAAATCGGACTCGATGAAATCGACTGGCCGTACAGCGACCAAATCCAGGTAGGAGAAATTTATTGACACATTTTGAATTTTTTTTTTTTTGTACATCTTTTATCTTAGAAGAGAAACTTGATACAATTTTACATTTAAGAAACTTTTTAGATTTTGAATTTCAAAAAGTTTTTTGTAGCTTTTTTAAAATTCAAATTGAAGGTTTATTTAGTAGGGATGGAATATCAGGAATATATATTTTTGTAGATTTTTTTGTTTCGAATTTAAGTTTTTTTTTCTGTGGGGAAGGAATATCAGGAATCTGTCACAGTTCATTCGGATTTCACTATTCGGTAACATCATCTGGTTTTTCACCTGGCTATCTAGGACATGTCACAGCAGCGGGAGCTCAGACTGCGCACAATGTCATCTAACTAATAAACAGATGTAGCAGAGCCCAACCTGTTATTTAACTTGTGATAACTCCATCAGTTCATACAATCCTATGTACAACCACAGATAACTCAGTGGCTGTGCCAAATGGAAAACCCAGCTCTGCTACATTCATACATTCAGCTCTGCTACATTAATACATTCAGCTCTGCTACATTCATAAACCCAGCTCTGCTACATTCACACATTCAGCTTTGCTACATTAACACAGTTAGCTCTGCTACATTAATAAGCTCAAACCAGTTAGAAAAATAAATTCAGCTTGGATACGCTGAAAATATCTGCCTTGCTGATGATATCACAGCGAGCTGTGCCGAATGACAAACTCAAATATGCTATAGTAATACATCTAAAACCGTTACACTAATAAACTCTGTGAGCTGTGCTAAATGACAAACTCAGACTGTACCACGCTGCAAACTCGGCTCTATTATACTACCATCCTTAGCTTTACATTAATGAAGTCAGCACTACTATACTAAATAACTCAGCGCAGATTGTTACCTATATCATGAGGTGTGACAGATAGCAAATTCAGCTCTACCGCGTTAATAAATTCATCACTGCTACATTAACAAATTGAAAGCTGAGCTCTGCCTATGGTATCAAGTGAGCCGTGCCAATTGACAAACTCAGCTCTGTAACATCAATCAAATTAAATTTGCTATAGTAATAACCTTAGCTCTGCCACATTAACAAATTCAGCTCTGCTGTGTCAAGTGACAAACTCAGCTCTATTAGATTAATCAACTCAGAACTTGTTCTAGTAATAACCTTAGCTCTGCCACATTAACAAATTCAGCTCTGTTGTGCCAAGTGACAAATGGCAAACCTGCTCTAGTAATAACCTGAGCTCTGCTACATTGATCAACTCATCACTTATTATACAGACACTTGCTGTAATGATAAACTCAGCCCTGCTACACTAGCACACTCAACACGACTGTAACTGACAAATGGTATAGTGTGAAGAGTTCCCAATTATAGACAAGGTTATACAATTTTTTTTTAATAAAAAATGAAATATTGTGCAAAAAAAATTCAGATTTTTTTGTAAACTTCATTTAGATTCTTGTCATTTTTGATTCTATAAATTATTATTTCCATCCTGTGACCGCTCAAGAAACAGGCGCAACAGCTTAGAAAGTGTTAACCCTTCCTGTGCTGAGAAGGTTACACTCTTCCCTTGAAAATGTAATGAAGATTTATCATGTGTGAAACCTAAAAGAATTTAGAATATGAGAGTATAGATGTAGCCGTACTGAATGTGTCACATGAAGAAGTGCTGATAGTCTGCCATTTTTAGTATACAACTACTAAAATGATTTAGTTAGCTCATAAGAGATAACGCTACTGCAATATAGGGATGAGAGGTGCAAAATGACAAACTAAGCTCTACTACATCACATATACTCATCATCTATCTGTCTGTCTAACTATACAGTCTCATCTATCTATCTATCTATCTATCTATCTCATATCTATCTCATATCTATCTATCTTTCTCATATCTATCTATCTCATATCTATCTATCTATCTACTTCTATCTATCTATCTATCTATTATCTATCTATCTCATATCTATCTATCTATCTGTCTATCTATCTCCTATCTATCTATCTATCTATCTATCTATCTATCTCATATCTATCTATCTATCTATCTATCTATCTATCTATCTCATATCTATCTATCTATCTATCTATCTATCTCATATCTATCTATCTATCTATCTATCTATCTCATATCTATCTATCTATCTATCTATCTATCTCATATCTATCTATCTATCTATCTATCTCATATCTATCTATCTCATATCTATCTATCTATCTCATATCTATCTATCTATCTCATATCTATCTATCTATCTCATATCTATCTCATATCTATCCATCTCTATCTATCTATCTATCTATCTATCTCATATCTATCTATCTATCTATCTATCTATCTCATATCTATCTATCTATCTATCTATCTATCTCCTATCTATCTCATATCTATCTCATCTCTATCTATCATATCTATCTATCTATCTATCTATCTATCTATCTATCTATCTCATATCTATCTATCTATCTATCTCCTATCTATCTCATATCTATCTATCTATCTATCTCCTATCTATCTCATATCTATCTATCTATCTATCTATCTATCTATCTCCTATCTATCTCATATCTATCTATCTATCTATCTATCTCATATCTATCTATCTATCTATCTATCTATCATATCATATCTATCTATCTATCTATATCATATCTATCTATCTATCTATCTATCTATCTATCTATCTATCTATCTATCTATCTATCTATCTATCTCATATCTATCTATCTATCTATCTATCTATCTATCTATCATATAGCTGTGTTAGGTCACCCACCAGCTTTGCACAGTTTGGATCACAGCAGGTTACATTACGGTATTGCAGCTGGCTGTACTTTGAAACTGATTTTGGATACAGATGTAGCAGAGCTGAATTTGCTGTTTCTTTTCTGGCTGAATGATGACACAGTATTTACCTGCAGTCCTGTGTAAGCCACAGATAACACATGGAACCAAATGACAAACTCATCTGTATGCTACAGATGGATACAGCAGTGTCTGTGCACCGAGGGGGTAGAGACACTTACTATGATAATCCTGCAGGATGGAGCTTCAAGTGGATTATATTAATCAAAGGGCAATTTATTCCAGACATTCCTCCCAGATCTTCTATCACACAGCGACACTTCCCAGAATGTAGCGCCATCTCTGTGTATAACTGGTGCTATACCGTCCTGTATATGTAATGGGGGTCCTCACATTGTAAAGCCCCCCACATCCTCTTGTACTGATATGGAGGAAAACAGCTGGTCCTAAGAAACATCACTTATATGGATCTGACTGAGCAATTACAAGAGTCCACCGGAAGTTCTGCTTACAGGACTCCAGCTGTAGAACTGATAATTAGATAGCTGGATTAGGGGTAACGCTAGCAAAATCCATACAGATTAAGGTATTGTAGAAATTGGCCCCCAATGACTAAAACATAAATAACTCACTGAAATGCAAAAAAATAACACAACAAATAAAACCCAAAAACTAAAAAAAACAAAAACACTAAAAAAATAAAGAACATAAAAAAGACAAAGTAAAATAAAGATCAACAATGAAAACTAAACTAACAAAAAAAACAACAGTTCAAAGATTGGAAACAAAAAGGTAAGAAAAGAAACAAAAAACCTAAAATGAAGAATTTAAAAATTGAAAAAAATAGTAAAAAAAACATACAAAATTAACAAAAAAAATAATTTTCTAAAAGATATAGAAATTAGCAAAAATAAGAGAAATTCTAAAAAAAAAAATAAAAAAAAAAAATTAAATCAGCAATGAAAATAAGACAAATTAGAAACCGCTGGGACTCATTAGGGCTTATTAGGCAAATCTGTCACTTTCCTGGTTGTCAGGAGACGTATTGGATGGATGGAGGTCTCGGTGTTGAACCCTCCACATGACAGTATTGACCCACCTGTGCCGTGTACAATATTCATGACCACCGAGGGGTCACTTGACAAATCCCCAAATGGATCCTTAATCCCTGTTTACTGGCTGGTGTCCGGGGCGGGGGGTTCACTTACTTTTGACTATGAGCTCCTTCATCTTCCCCGGTGTAATATAATCAATGTCTATGAGATTAGAGAAGACAAAGTCAGGGAGACTCCGTCAGCACCATGGACAGTGCCAGGACTATCACACATGTAGCAGAGCTGAAGTTGTTATTTTGGAACAGAATTAAAGTAAAGCAGTAGAAAGACTCCAATAACATTATCACCATGACTCAGCACTTCTACAGCTGACAAACTCAGCTCTGCTACGTCTGTATAGCAGCACTGATGTTCACACACTTACATGTATATACTCTAACATGCACTTTGTATTCACATACAGCTGGAATATACATGCTTATACATGATATAGCAACAATCTGAGCTCTGCTACATCTACTAGTTATCAGAACCATAGGTATTATTTCCACACACACACACACACACACACATGCACACATAGACACCTATACACACACACACACACACACACACACACACACACACACACACACACATAGACACCTATACACACACACACACACACACACACACACACCTATACACACACACACACATAGACACCTATACACACACACACACACACATAGACACCTATACACACACACACACATAGACACCTATCACACACACACACACACACACACATGCACACATAGACACCCACACACACACACACACACACACACACAGACACCTATACACACACACACACACACATAGACACCTATACACACACACGCACACATAGACACCTATACACACAC